>OZ025300.1:167949784-168011784 GCA_964019185.1 Maratus speculifer | reverse complement strand
CACAGTATCTGTTTTTCCTGTAATTTCCGTCCCTGGAATGCAGTGGTTTCAAATTTTTGTCGATAGGAATTTCCGGTTTTGCGCTTTGTTAAGGATTTGTATCTATTAGATACATGCGCCCGATAGCGTTTGTAGTTACTTTCCCACTGATATTAGGTTAGAATATGTGAATACCTCAGTCTCTCCTGTTTATCTTTCGGCTTCGAAATGATAAATACTAAACGGTTTTTTGATTTGAATAACCCTAAAGACATAGAAATTGCCCATAAAATTTTATTTAGCGATTACAATGAAAATTCTGAACAGTTTGAAAAAAGTGACGATGAATAATATTTTAAAAGTCATTTTTAAACAATATATGATGCTGAAATACAGAATGTATCTGCCAAATACAACGCGCCCGATGGGGCAACTTTTGAGACGCGCCCGACGGAGTGTTAATAGCAGAAAGCATAAAAATATATAGCAAATTTACTTTTTATTCTTAAAATATTCTTTTCCTTTTTACAATTGCAAGCATATGTAAATCAGCTATTTTATTCAACTGAAGATTGGGAATGCTTTTGCTTAATGGAATACGTAACTGATGAAATGTTTATTAATGGAATATAAAAAGAAAAATGTACTGTCCCATTCCACCCCACTCTCCCTTATTAAGTAACAATATCTTGGGTTGAGCGATTTAGGGAAGATTTTAGGTGTTTAACTGCTATCAAAATAAAGTAACAAATACAGCAGAAAGAAAAATAGACTTTTAAAGATTTTTAATTCAACGAGTAAGAATGGAGACAAAGATAACCATATTTTCTTTTATTATTGAAAAAAGAGAAGGGGATATTTCAAACGATTGATAATATAACTTATTGAAGACTTACAATTAGCGAAAAAAATGAAAATTAATTAGGGTAAAAGACTAAATTTTGTATGCTTGTAAGGCGAGAGGGGGGGTGATTTTTATTTGGATTTTATGGATATGACCTATTATTCATTCTTATAATAAAGAAATGGATCAGAAATTTTTTTTTAAAGAATGACTTAAGGTTTTAAATTTTATGTGTTGAGGGGGCAAAAAAATTAGCGATTTATTTTTCTTTTTAGAAAGGGGGAGTATTAGATGACTTATTTACATTAATGAAAATTTATTAGTTACTAACAGCCCAGTGATTGTATGGTAGAATTCGATATTAAGGGAAAGAAGGAAATAGGTTTAATCTCTTCAGTTTAGATTTACAATGAATATAGTAAGTTTTATTCTCATACTAGCGGAGCGTTAGAAATATATTAGATTTACAGTTTAATGCCACAATAATATCTCAAAAGAATTAACTATCAAAAAACTATAAGTGTTGTAAAGCTTAAAATTCCGAGTAAAATGAGCACTTACATTTAATATTTTTGCTGAACATTAATGGCACAATTCTATTTCAAAGATTAACCGCAGTGGTTAAGAGGTTTATCTTAAAATAATTAGGGAAAAACTTGAAATTGTTTTGATCTCTTCAGTTTAGGTCTAGAATTAATGTGGTGACTTTTTACCCACGTACTAGATGAACGTTAGAAAATATGTACATAGAGTGAAAATATACTTTATTAAAAATTATTTTAACTATATTCTAAAACAACTAAGTCTATAGAAACCATTGTGAATACAAATTTCTTAGATTTGAAATTCGCAATAAAAAAAAAAGTCTCAATTCTATTTCAAAATTTTATCTTAATCGCTAATCCAAAGCTCTAAACTAGGAGATTTCAAGTTATCCATCCGCTATGTCTCCATTTGTTACATACGTGTACATTTTTTAAATTGTTGAGGCCTTCACGATGTTTTTGTAACTATGTAAGGATTTTATTTTGCATATTTTGAGAATACATTTAGTAGTTATTGAGAAAATGGTGCATGAATGATAGATGTTTTACATTTCATTTCTCAACTCACACCCCCAGACTTAAATCATTGGTTTAAACGAAAGATTTTTTACTTAAAGACTATTTTTTTTCAATATTCCTAAGGTTTTAAACTTTTATGAATTTAAATGAAGATTCTTGTATACTAGTCGAAAATCATTTAATTAGAGCTATATTTGTCCTTAACACAAAATATAAAGTTTAAAATCGCGCTATTCGTTGACTTTGAACTTCTCTAGGGATTAGTCTTATGCACACTCATTTGACGCTCTACCGCCTTCCCCCCTCTCCCATCCTTGCACTTTATTTTCAATTTCCTTAATTCTAATAGACACGTACTGTTGTTCACTCTATATACATTATATTAAGAGCTACACCCATTTCATATTGGAAATAATAAACAATATTTGGCATCATTTACGAGTCATTTTTGAAATATTTTAAAAATTATAAAAGGATGTACTTTTTAAGTTAATTTGTTTGTAGATCATCTAGCAAAAGAAAGAAACATAGTAGATTAATTTCTATTCTATGTCGATGGAAATTAAAACAATTTCTGGATTTCTCGTAATTAAATCAGACTTCGTCCTTTCTTTCATAAACAATTTCTGGTCTATAACCCGCAATCAAGAGGCTAAGCCACAAATCTCAATATATCCATCCTAAATAATGCATCAATAACTAAAAATTACATTTACATAATAACAATCACGTATATACTGATAACCTCGTTTGTTTGCGCTGAAAGCTTTTGTTTAGTGATTTAGGCAATATTTGAATGAAGTTGAATCCAATTGTTGAATTGTGAAAATTCAATAAAAATGTTAAATATCGGTTGTCATTTTATTCAGAATTTTAAATCATTTGCATTAACAATGTTTTTGATAAGTTTATTTTTCATTAGATATTTTATGGTAATCAATAAAATCGTGTTTTTCAATTATACAATTTGTACCCATTTTTTAATGCGCACATAGCAAGAGGGGAACACTTAATACATTCATTCTAGACCTAAAATAAATGAATTTAAATAATTTTCAGCTTTCCATTAACTAATTCCGATTTCGGCTTTTTTCCCCTCCTCCACCACTGGGCTATAAAGACTTTTAAAGACTTTCTGTGTGTTCTTAAAGTTTCGCAAGGAGTGTGGATGAACGGGGAAATGATATTTTTGGGGGGGAAGAAATGCCTTAATTGATAATTTATTATGACAATAAAATAACGCATAGAACATATATTGTATTTTATGTTATTTTAATTTAAGCTGTTTTAAAGAGTTTTAAATATTGAGTACTGTTACTGTGTGAAGAAAGTTCGGGAACAAAATTTTAAGGGTGAAATTCATATGAAGTTTTAATGAAATTAATACGATTTAACGAATGTTTAATGGAATTTATTCGCTAAAATAAAAATAGAGTAATATTTTTTTTTTAAGTAAGTTTTAAACACTTTAAATGTTGGTACTGCGGAAAAGGGAGCAAAAAAGAGAAATGAAATTCAGAAAAAAGAGCAGGTAAATTTGATTTATTGTATAAAACATTAGAAATTTTTTACTTGCAATAAACACAGATTTAACATATAATTAGGAAGATTAGCTTGCTAATAACTAAAAATCAAACATTTATATAATAAAATTTAAATCATATAGACTAAAAATTTACTTACTAACTAGAAATATTTTTATCGATACCAGATTCAAGATGGATGCATTACTCGGCTCTGTGGCTGCGTGAATAGTCCTTACGTCACCACTGAAGCCCTTTCTGATTGGCTGACAGGTGAAGCTAAGATATTTCATGTATTTGTACAATGCGAGTGGTAAAAAGAATACCAGGCTACATATAAAATTTTAGTAAGCTTGCAGATTTCTGTAGCTTTACAAAAACTAGATTCGTAGGTTTCCAGATTTTTTTTTACAGTGCACCATTTAAATGTTATCTAGATAACCGAAACATGTCTATGTTATTTGTTAACCTTTTCTAACACCTCTCTCAAGTAATATAAAATGTAAAGTTAAATTGTTTATTAAAATGATAAAAATGAAAATTTTACCTTTCTAGAAAGTTTAATAATGTGCTACAGTGAATATTTCAAACATTCACTTATTTATAATTTTTATTATTTACTTTATTTATATTTTTTAATTTGTTTTCTGAATGTAGATATACCATTTGAAAAAGTTTTTTGAAAAGTCGAAAGTAAAACAGGAAAATATAAAATAAAAAAATTGGTTAAAAAATGTCATGCATTTGATGCGTGATATAATTGTGAAAACAGAACTTGATTAAATATATTTATTATTTCAGAATAATCTGAAAGCGGAATAAAGTTTTTATTCCAAGTGTAATGCTTTCTCATGCATTATTGAAGTTCGGGTGGAAAATTTGATACTTCTAGTACTTAGAAAAATAAATATAGAACGGCCTAAGATATTTCAGAATACTGATATGTTTAAAGTTAAACGTTTTTCTTTGACAAAATATATATTATTAAAAAAAAAACATTCTAAAAGATTTTATATGACTTCTATAGTTATTCTTTATATTTGATTCAATCTTTTATGAGACTGAATAAGAATATAACGCTATATAGACACATGTGTGTTTGTTTGGTGATATATTTCAATAGGAAAAATTTTGAAGTATATAACAAACTTTAATATTTTTAAGAAAGCTAGCAAAAGGAATATCCAAAAAAAATCACAATATTTGAACCCAAAATAATTTACACACCAGAACTTAACATTTTATCACCACCACTAACAACAATAAAAGAAAAATCAAGAAAGAAAATTCATGCTAGAATCATTTAATATGTAACACTTTTCAGCACAATCAGAAAAATGCATCAAAGCTTTACTGTGATAAAAAGTTAATTAAATACATTAGATTTCTAAATGACAAGATTTAAAGAACATTACCTTTGATATAAACATTTTCCTAAACAATTTTTACTACTTGCGGGATGTGTTACAAAAAATTAAAGTTTCGATTCTCATCTGATAAGCACTATAGACATATTAAAAATAATAATACAAATCGTTTCACGGTCAATACAAACGACACGCACAATGTTGTGTAAATAAAAACCACGCTTATATTGTAAAAATAAGTAAATAAATAAAAATAAAAATAGACCACGATCTAAAATGATTTTCTAATTCGATTTATCCCATTCTCACTTTCACGACGATGTTATTCATTAACTTTAACCATAAATTAAGAGGTACTAAAAGAAACAATATAATTGTAAACAAAACTTTTACGTGTATAAACTTCAATGGGTTCTATTATAATGGACATACAACAGAAATTTGATATGAAGAATAATTTGATTTCATTAAAATCATTCTTACCCCACCATCTAAATATGATCTAGGTAACCGAAACATGTCAATGTATTCATTTTTAACCTTTTTTTACCACCTCTCTCAAGTAATATAAATTGGAAAATTAAATTGTTTACTAAATGGATGAAAATGAAAATTTTACCTTTCTAGAAAGTTTAATAGTCTGCTGTAGCGAAAATTTCAAATAAAAATATTCTTTATTTGTATTATGAATGTAGAAATGCCGTTTGAAAAAGTTTTTTGAAAAGCCAAAAGTAAAATAGGACAGTATAAAATAAATAAATTTGTTAAAAAATGTGTGATACAATTGTGAAAACAGAACTAGGTCAAATGTATTTATTATTTCAGATTAGTCAGAAAGTGGGATAAAGTTCTTATTGCAATTGTAATGCGTTCTCATGTATTATTGAAGTTCGGGGGGAAACTTCAGTACCTCTCGTATTTAGAAAAGTAAATATGGAACATCCTAAAATATTTTAGAATATTGATATGTTTAAATTCAAACGTTTTTCTTTGACAAAATATATATTATCAAAAAATATTCTAAAACTTTTTATATGACTTCTATAGTTATTCTTTATATTTGAGACAATATTTTATGAGAATGAATAAAGATATAAAACTATGTACATAGGTGCATGATTGGGGTTATAATTTAATAGGAAAAATTTCGGAGTTTATAGAAAACTTTAATATTTTCAGGAAAGAAAATTGTGGTGAATGTCGAAAAAGAAAATTGTTATTCACATTATATGCATCCAAAGTATTTCACGCACTCAGAACTTTTGTAAAACATTTTATTACCACTACCAGCAACAAAAAATAAAAAATGAAAATCATGCTAAAAGCATATAATATGAAACACTTTCCAGCACAATCAGAAAACTGCAACAAAGCTTCAATGTGATAAAAATTTAATTAAATCCGTTACATTTCTAAGTCACAAGATTGTAAGAATATTACCTTTTATATAAATTTTTTATTAAATAATTTATGTTACTTAAAAAAGGAGTTAAAAATATATTAAAATCAAATAACCTTGACATGTTTCATTTCGAATCTGAGAAGTACCATAGTCAGAATAAAATAAAAATACAAATTGTCTCACGGTCAATGCAAATATCACGTGACAATGAGATATAAACACAAACCACTCTATTGTAAAAATAAATAAATAAAAATAAAGATAGACGGTGATATAAAATTATTTTCTTACCTGGTTCATCCAATTCAAGATTTCTTGAGGAATTTAATCATTAATTCTAACCATAATTTAAGAAGAATAAAAGAATCAATATCATTGCAAATAAAATTTTTAAACGTATAAATATCAATGGATTTTTTTATAAAAGACATAGGACAAAAATTTGATACGAAACATAATTTACTTTCATTAAAGAGAATTTTTATCCCACCATTTAAATACGATCTAGATAACCGAAATATGTCAATGTTATTCGTTTTTTACTTTTTTTAACTCTTCTCTCAAGTAATATAAATTGTAAAATTAAATTGTTTTTTGAAATAATAAAAATGAAAATTTTACCTTTCTAGAAAGTTTAATAAGCAGCGAAAATTTCAAATAAAAAATTTCTTTATTTGTATTCTGAATGTAGAAATGCCATTTGAAAAAGTTTTTGGAAAAATCTAAAGTAAAACAGGACAGTGTAAAATAAATAAATTGATTAAAAAATGTGACGCAGTTGATGTGTGATACAATTGTGAAAACAGAACTAGGCCAAAAATATTTATTATTTCAGAATAGTCAGAAAGCGGAATAAAGTTCTTATTGCAATTGTAATGCGTTCTCATGTATTATTGAAGTTAAGATGGAAAATTCAATACTTCTAGTACTTAGAAAAGTAAATATAGAACGGCCTAAAATACTTTAGAATACTCATATGTTTAAAGTTATATGTTTTTCACTGACAATACATATATTATAAAAAAAAAATATTTTAAAACATTTTGTATAACTTGTACAGTTATTTATATTTGATTGAATTTTTTATGAGATTGAATAAAAATAAAAAAAACTTTGTACATATGTGTATGATTATTGTTATATTTTAATAGGAAAAATTTCGTAATTTATAGCAAACTTTAATATTTTCAGGGAAGTTTGTAAAAAGAATCTCCAAAAAGAAAATTGCTACTCACATTATTTGCATCCAAAGTAATTTACGCACTCAGAACTTTTATAAAACATTTTATTACCACTACCAGAACAAAAAATCAAGAATGAAAAATTATGCTAGAATCATATAATATTGTTCCAGCGTATATGGGGTTCTTTCGATCTTATGCTTAGACAACTTCAAACTCTTTGCTCTTAGAAAAGTAGAAAATAATTTATTTACAGAACTTCAGAACAACAGAGTCCTCGAAACTCACAAATATTTCTAGATATTCAAAAATAATTGTTCAAATCTATCGTATAAGTGCAGATATATGTTCCAGAGACTCTTTATACAATGTCTCTACACTAAATCACATTCAAAATAACGTAAATAAGACTCAAGCAAACTTGCTTAACAAACGCGTTGTTCACTCAATGACTGACTGGTAAATAATAACAACAACAACTCGCATCCGGCTCTCCTATATATAGTCTCGCCGCATGCGGTGGAAATTTCTGCAATCTTCTAGAAAAAACTGGAAAACCACGGAACAACATTCAATGTATCAGTAGACCTAGGGGGTTACCATAAATAGGGAAGGGTTACCATCGCCAACAATCGCCAAGTTTGTCGCCAACTTGGCGATATATCGCCAAATTTGGCGACCAAAATTAGTCGCCAAAAGTAAAGCCAACTTGGCGATATCGCCAATATTTCGCAAAGCTGCCATAGACATTCACTGAAAATAATAGACAAGTTTGCTTGATAACAGAGACAATGTAACAAAAACTAATATTAGTAAAGAAATGGAGCTTAATAAGATTATTTACATTATTTTACAGTACAAACACTAACTATTTACAAAATTCGTAACACTACCCCCTCCTCAAAGACTGCACGTCCCGGGCAGTGCAATCCTTGAGTTAGAGGAAAACACTTAAAATAAATAAACAAATAAATAAATGATAACAATAATAATAAAATTTACATAAATAAGAACTAATTACTATTTACATATTTACAAAAAGTGACTTTCATGACCATGGTCTGAAATTCGAGTTTTGAATTTCTAATCACTTTGACCAAAATAAGGGGCTAGCCGGTTATAATGTACGACCTTGGGTTTGGTGTGTGGCGATTTTCGTATGCGTACGACGACGTCATTCAGCCTGTTGACGACTGTGTAAGGACCGTCCCAGTTTCTTTGTAGTTTTGGCGACAGTCCCTTACGACGTATCGGATTCCACAACCAAACTTTGTCACCTTCGTTGAACTCATGTCCAGTTGCCTTTGTGTCGTACCGTGTCTTCATCTTTTCTGATGCCAGTCCAATTCGGTTCCTCGCTAGACAATGAATCTCCTCAATCCGTGCCTGGAGTTCATCGACATATTCCTCAGGCGATGAAGGAGCATCAGGAGGACGGCCAAACAAAAGATCAGCAGGCAGACGAAGATCACGACCAAAGAGCATTTGAGAAGGGGAGTAACCAGTGGCCTCATGAGTGGAACTCCTGTAGGCAAGCAGGAAAAGAGGCAATTTCTTGTCCCAGTCCTGTTGGTCTCTAGACACCAGGAGAGAGAGGCTATTTAGGATGGTACGATTGAACCACTCCACCATGCCGTCCGATTGAGGATGTAGAGGTTTAGTTCGAGTTTTGTCCATGCCGAGTAGTCCGCACATTTCCTTAAACACAGCCGAATCAAAGTTTCTTCCTTGATCGGAATGGATTTGAAGAGGAACTCCGTATCTGGAAACCCAGTGTTGAACTAGTACGTCTGCTACGGTTACCGCCTCTTGATTAGGAATGGCATATGCTTCAGGCCACTTAGTGAAGTAGTCCATGACAACGAGGATGTACTTATTGCCATCAGATGTTCTAGGAAGTGGACCCAGGATGTCTAGAGCAATTGTTCGAAAGGAGCTCCTACATTATAACGTTGCAATCGCCCACGGGTTCGCCTCTTAGGACCTTTACGTGCTACACAGGTGTCACAAGTTCGACACCAATTCTCCACGTCACTGCGAACATTATTTCAGTAAAAACGCTCTCGAACCTTTAGCAGGGTCTTCATTACACCAAAATGACCTCCTGTGGGACTACCATGCAGTTCTTGAAGGACCATAGAAATTCTCGACTTAGGGAATAGTAGTTGCCATCTACATGTCCTTCCATCGTCAGACTCCCATTTTCGGTGCAAGATGCCGTTCTTCAAATGTAAGGAATCCCAGAGAGCCCAATAATGTTTAGTCGTAGGATGGTAATGGGCCATGTCTTGCCAGCTGGGCTTCCTGTTGGACTCCTCTTTCAGCTCTAGAATTGGCTTAATTTCAGGTTCAGCAAGTTGATCTTTACGCAGGCTCTCGTCACTCCACGGATCTTGCGATGATGTAGACCCAGTTGTAACTTGTCTTACTATAGGACATTTGACATTAAATTTCTTCTCAACCCGGTCGCAGTATCTACAATTATCTGAGCAGGGTCTTCTTGAGAGAGCATCTGCATTTCCATGTAATGAGCCTTTTCGATGGCGTATCTCCATATCGTACTCTTGAAGCTTTTGTATCCACCTGGCTATCTGGCCTTCTGGGTTCTTAAAATTCAATAGCCAAGTTAGAGAAGCATGATCAGTTCGGATCAGGAATTTTCGACTGTAAAGGTAGTGATGAAAATGGCCTATGGCTTTCACTACAGCAAGAAGCTCTTTTCTTGTTACGCAATAGTTTCGCTGTGCCTTTGACAAGCACTTGCTGAAATAAGCGATAACACGCTCCTGGCCGTCGATTTCCTGGGACAGTACAGCGCCAATGCTTTCGTTGCTTGCATCCGTATCAAGTATAAACTGTTTATCGATTTGAGGATATGACAGAATTGGAGTGAATGTTAAGGCCTCCTTAAGCTTTTAGAAAGCAGCGTCACATTCCTGTGTCCACATAAATTTTTGATTGGCTTCTGTTAATCTATGAAGTGGTCTTGCAATCATAGAGAAGCCTTTGACGAATTTCCTGTAATAGGTGCATAATCCTAGAAAACTTCGAAGCTGGTGAACATCTGCTGGACGATTCCAATTTTTCACGGCCGATATCTTCTCCGGATCATTCCTAACTCCTTCCGCTGAAATGATGTGTCCAAGATAGGCGACTTCATTTCGAAACAAACTGCACTTCGAAGGGCTTAACTTCAAATTAGCTTCCTTTAATTTTTGTAGCACCCGCCTGAGGTTGTTCAGATGTTCATCAAAAGATTTTCCTATGATTATGATATCATCTAAATAAACAAGACATGCTTCATATGACAGACCCCGGAGAACCGTTTCCATAAGCCGTTCGAAAGTTGCAGGTACGTTACATAGACCAAAAGGCATTACCTTGAATTGCCATAATCCTTGTCCCGTTGTAAAGGCAGTCTTCTCGCGGTCGTCGGGATGGATCTGTACCTGCCAGTAACCACTCTTCAGATCCAGAGTCGAGAACCAAGTGTTGCCCGCAAGTGTGTCGAGAGTGTCGTCGATCCTTGGTAGAGGGTAACTATCCTTTTTAGTGACGTCATTCAGTCGGCGGTAGTCTACACAAAATCTTGTTGAACCATCCTTCTTTCTTACTAATAGAATGGGAGACGCCCATGGACTTGTCGATGGTTCGATGACGTCATTTTCTTCCATATCCTTAATTAAATTCTGCACCTCTTCTTTTTTGGCAAAAGGTAATCGTCTAGGGTGCTGTTTAATAGGAGAGTGATCTCCCGTGTCAATTCGGTGTTGTGCCATTTTAGTTCGTCCAAAGTCTTCAGATGTTTGGGAAAATAAACTTTGGAATTCTCTAATTAAATTTTCCGCAGCTTCCATCTGTTTTGGATCTAAGTCTGTATTTTGTAACAAATCCTTGACTAAATTATCTGAGGATTTCTCAGAGTGACTGGAATTTTGACTTATGCACGTCACAGGAGCACATGACGCTATCACCTCTCTTTTCTTGATAGTCCTCGTCTTATCACTGATGTTAGCAATTCTGACTGGAATGGTCTTCTTCGAGAGGTCCACTCAAAACTGCATATATTTCAAGCGTTCCAACTCCTACGGAAGAGGTGTCCACAAGATTAAAGGCGGGGTCAAGGCATATGCCATCTAGTGGCAGGGGTGCATAACTAAAGGATTATTAAGTAGATTGCAGTTTCTTTTGTGTGAATGGCAACAAAACTTTTTTGTTTCTATAAAATGTTACTTTAAAACATTGCGTAGAATAAGTTTTAGGTTTGAAATATTGTAAATAAATATAAAATAAATATGTGTAGTACAACTAAATATTAACATAAAACATACTAAGATGAAATATCATTAAACTATGCGATACAAATATCGCTGATTAAAATATATTCTATTTTAATTATGTTTTTAATGTAATGAAAGATGACTCATTAAATTTTGTAAGTACTTAATATGTAAATGCAGAATTTTGAAGTAGTGTCACATTTTACTAAATTCTTGCTGAGCTAAGTTATACAAAATTGTATACACCGTAGTATTTCCTATGATAATATAATGTTTATCACTGTTTAGAAATGTATAGAATTTAATACTAAATAAAATATTCAACTTTAGCTCATTTACGAATTGCAGACGATAAAAATCCCATGTTTTCTTGGTCGTATCGACTTTTATTATTTAACTTGCAAATATTTCCTTCTTTTAATTTAAAAACCTATTTCATTATACGTATATTCGGAATAACTTTAATTTTAAATGTATGTATTAAATGTTGTTTTGTTAAACAAATAAATATTGTTAATTTATTTGTTTAAATATTTTACAGTTCTAGACAATAATTTTCCTTCAATCGTTGATTAAACTATCTCTCTCACTTTTTTTTTTTTTTTAAACAGACAAAGCTATTTCGAGAATTTATATTAAAAATTCAATCGTAAATTTCAAGGTAGTCTCTCAATCATGACAGATTAATAAAATCTACGAGATTTATTGCAAAATATTTTTGTTACAGCTTGTTTCGATAAAATCATGAACATTAAAAAAAAAATAGCCACAATATCATTTTAATTTCGGGAGAAAAAGTACTAATTAGTACTCATAAGTACCATATAATGCAACGAAATGCATTATATAGTACTTATGAGTACTATTAATACTTTTTCTCCCGAAATTAAAATGATGTTGTGACTATTTTTTTAAATGTACATGATTTTATCGAAACAAGCTGTAACAAAAATATTTTGCAATGAATCTCGTAGATTTTATTAATCTGTCATGATTGAGTGAAATTCAGAAAATATGCGCAAGAGATGAGGAGATAATAAGCATCTGCGCATATATGACGTCCAACCCGCGCATTCATTTGCACTCCTGCCACCAGCTGGCGCATCTTGTTAACTTACGACAGATTCCAGCATTAAGTTAGTACGCTCTAGCAGCTCTGGGTCCACTACAGATGAAGCCACCAATACTCCTGCTTGTTTACTATTGTCTTCTGGATAATCTATATGGCCAAATCGGTAATTAGTTTCATTTTTAATTACAGCTGGAACTAAAAATTCTGTTCTTGGATCTAGATTGATGTCTTCTTTGGCTATTACTGTTTGTTTACATTCAATTTCGTTATTTAATCCAAAAAGACTTATTTCTTCAAATTTTGAGAGCATTTTTTTATTTTTGAAATCAAGCTTGAAGCCAAACTTCTTCAGAAAATCTAGCCCGATTAAGCAAGGATCTGTTATGTCAGCCACATATGCCGTATGATAATATTTCGTTCCTCCAAAGTTGATAGTTAAATTTGCCTTTCCATATATGCCAATCTTGTCGCCCGTCACAGTTTGCAGGGTAACGCATGGTGGAGTCCAGATGAGTTTACATTTCAATTTTCGAGCCAAATCTTCTCTTATTATTGTAACATTGGCTCCTGTATCGACAATCATACGGCACTGAATTCCGTTAATAAAGCCTATCACATATAATTCATTATCACCGCCACTCATTTTTGATATCTGGAGGATCTTCAGGTGGGGCTTTTCATTCTCTGGCAACCTCCGCCCCGCGAGATGGCCAAAATTTAGTTTCCCTGCTGACTGTTTGAATTTATCTCACGTTCGTGGATTTTGGGGCAATTTCTTCGGAGATGTCCTGTATCACCGCATCCCCAGCACGTGAGATTCTGTCTTCTTGCGCTTGTTCTTCCATATTTTAAAGCTTCAATCTCTTGATTTAATTTCCTAATTTCTTTCAAGAAGTCGATCTCAGTGTCTGAGCTTTTGTTCACCGTTGCCCCTCGGACTGAATGACGATCTCTTCGGCTGGCTTGTGTAGCTGCTTCCAACTTTAAGGCATATAGTAGTGCAGCCTTTAAATTCTGTACATCTGCCATTCGTACCGCTCTCTGCACTTCTGGATCTTTTATTCCGTCTACAAAATATTGCAGTGAGAGCATTTCCCGTACATTTGTTGGACAGTCAATGAATGCTAAATTTGCAAGCCGTTCAATTTCCGAGGCAAACTCTTGAAGGGTTTCACACGATTTTTGATGGCGGCTCTTCATTTGTATTCTCGTATAATCCTTGAAGAATTTTTCGCCGAATCTCATTTCAAGTGCACAACTTAGAGTCTCAAAATTGAGTTGCGTCATATCGGGCAATGTTTGCAGCACGTCGGCGGCTTCTCCCCTTAAAGATGCTGCCAGTTGACAAGCTTTCACCTCGTCACTCCATTTGTTCGCTTCGGCGACAATGGTGAATTGGGTCTTGTAAACTTGCCAGAAACTCTTTCCGTCGTATGTCGACAATTTGATGTGCACGAGAGAAGCAGGCGGATTCCTAAATTCTTCATAATTACCACTGCAGAATGAAAGCTTCTTTTCCATATCTTGTATTATTTCCTCTATTTTACTCTCTATCTTCTTTTCAACATTGCTAACTTCATTCTGAATTTTCTCTCCTACTTCCGCCATTTTCCTTTCCATTTTCTCTTCAACATTACTAACTTCATTCTGAATTTTCTCTTCTACCGAATCTATTCTTCTCTCTACCAACGAGAACTTTTCTTCCAAAGTTTTCTTCATTTCTTCTTGGCTTTTATTAACTTCCACCTTTAATTCTTCCATTCTCTCTTGGCTTCTTCTCATTTCTTCAGCCACCTCTTCTTGGCCTTTATTAATTTTTTTCGCCAACTCTTCTTGCCCTTTATTTATTTTTTCCGCCAACTCTTCTTGGCCTTTATTCATTTTATCCGCCAACTCTTCTTGGCCTTTATTTATTTTTTCCGCCAATTCTTCTTGGCCTTTATTCATTTCTGTCTTTATGCCATTGATAGCATCTAACAGTTCTTTCAGTTGTCCATCCATTGTTCTTGTTTTCGCCATAAGATCCCGACTCCTGACACCAAATGTTGCTGCGTATATGGGGTTCTTTCGATCTTATGCTTAGACAACTTCAAACTCTTTGCTCTTAGAAAAGTAGAAAATAATTTATTTACAGAACTTCAGAACAACAGAGTCCTCGAAACTCACAAATATTTCTAGATATTCAAAAATAATTGTTCAAATCTATCGTATAAGTGCAGATATAGGTTCCAGAGACTCTTTATACAATGTCTCTACACTAAATCACATTCAAAATAACGTAAATAAGACTCAAGCAAACTTGCTTAACAAACGCGTTGTTCACTTAATGACTGACTGGTAAATAATAACAACAACAACTCGCATCCGGCTCTCCTATATATAGTCTCGCCGCATGCGGTGGAAATTTCTGCAACCTTCTAGAAAAAACTGGAAAACCACGGAACAACATTCAATGTATCAGTAGGCCTAGGGGGGTTACCATAAATAGGGAAGGGTTACCATCGCCAACAATCGCCAAGTTTGTCGCCAACTTGGCGATATATCGCCAAATTTGGCGACCAAAATTAGTCGCCAAAAGTAACGCCAACTTGGCGATATCGCCAATATTTCGCAAAGCTGCCATAGTCATTCACTGAAAATAATGGACAAGTTTGCTTGATAACAGAGACAATGTAACAAAAACTAATATTAGTAAAGAAATGAAGCTTAATAAGATTATTTTCATTATTTTACAGTACAAACACTAACTATTTACAAAATTCGTAACAATATGAAACACTTTCCAGAACAATCAGAAAAATGCATCAAAGCTTCAATGTGATAAAAGTTTAATTAAATCCGTCATATTTTAAAGTCAAATGTTTTTTGGATCATTACCCTTTATATAAAAATTTTACTAAACAATTTTTATTACTTAAAGGAGGTGTTACAAAAAATTAAAAACAAATAACTGTGACATGTTTCGTTGCCAATCTGATAAGTACCATTTTCATAATAAAATAAAAATGCAAATTGTCTAACGGTCAATGCAAAAATCAAGCGACAATGAGATGTAAACACAAACCACATACTTTATTGTAAAAAATGTGACGCAGTTGATGTGTGATACAATTGTGAAAAAAGAACTACGTCAAATTTATTTATTATTTCAGAATAGTCAGAAAGCGGAATAAAGTTCTTATTGCAATTGTAATACGTTCTCATGCATTATTGAAGTTCGGATGGAAAATGAAATAGCCCTAGTTCTTAGAAAAGTAAATATAGAACGGCCTAAAATATTTTAGAATACTGAAATGTTTAAAGTTAAACATTTTTCTTTGACAAAATATATATTATAAAAAATATGTATTTTAAAACTTTTTGTATAACTTCTATAGTTATTCTTGATACTTGATTGAACATTTTATGAGACAGAATAAAGATAGAAAACTATGTACATATGTGTATGATTTGCGTCATATTTTAATAGGAAAAATTTCGTAATTTATAGCAAACTTTAATATTTCTGGAAAGTTTGAAAAAGAATGCCCAAAAAGAAATTATTTCTCATTATTTACACCCAAAGTAATTTACACACTCAGAACTTTTGTAAAGCATTTCTTTACCACTACCAGCAACAAAAAATCACGCCAGAAGCATATAATATGAAGAAACACTTTTCAGCACAATCAGAAAAATGCAACAATGATTCGATGTGATAAAAATTTAATTGAATGAATTATATTTTAAAATCACAAGAATTTAAGATCATTACATTTTATATAAAAATTTTATTAAAAAATTTATATTACTTCAAAGAGGTGTTGACATGATTCGTTTCCCTTCTGATAAGTACCATAGTCATAATAAAATAAAAATGCAAATCGTCTCACGGTCAATGTCAATATCACGCGACAATGAGATGTGAACACAAACAACGTACTCTAGTGTAAAAATACATAAATAAAAATAAAAGTAGGCCATGATCTAAAATTATTTCCTTACCTGGTTTATCCCATCCAAACTTTCGTAATGAATTTATTCATTATTTCTAACCATAAATTAAGAATAATAAAAGAAACGCTGCCATTGCAAACAAAATTTGTACGAGTATAAATTTCAATAGACTCTTTTAAATAGGAGTTTTGATTACAATTTGATACGAAACATAATTTGCTTTCATTAAACAGAACTTTTATCCCACCATTAAAATATGATCTGGATAATCGAAACATGTCAATGTTATTCGTTTTTAACTTTTTTTAGCACCTCTCTCAAGTAATGTAAATTGCAAAATTGAATTGTTTATTACAATGATAAAAATGAAATTTTTAGCTTTCTAGAAAGTTTAAAAATCTGCTACAGCGAATACTCCAAATAAAAAAAATATATATTTATATGTATTCTGAATGTACAAATATAATTTGAAAAAGATTTATAAAAAGTCTAAAGTAAAACACGATAGTAAAATATAAATAAGTTAAAAAAATGTGATACAATTGGTGTGTGATACAATTGTGAAACCAGAACTAGGTCCAATATATTTATTATTTCCTACATCAGAAATCGAAATAAAAATCTTATTGCAAGTGTAATGCAATTTCATTTATCATTGAAGTTCGGGTGAAAAATTTAATACCTCTTGTACTTAGAAAAGCAAATATAGAACGGACTAGATTATTTTAGAATACTGATATGTTTAAATTTAAACGTTTTTCTTTGACAAAATACATATTATCAAAAGAAACACTCTAAAACTTTTTGTATGACTTCTATAGTTATTCATTATATCTGATTCAATGTATTATAACATTGAATAAGGATATAAAGCTACATAGACATGTGTGTATTTGTTTGGTAATCTATTTTCAAAGGAAAAATTTTGGAGTTTATAGGAAACTTTAATATTTTTAAGAAAGTTTGCAGAAAGATTATACATAAAGGAAATTATTACTCATATTATTTGCACCCAAAGTCATTTACGTACTCAGAACTTTTGTAAACTATTATATAACCACCACCAAGAACAAAAAATCAAGAAAGAAAAATTATGCTCAAAGCATAAATCAAAAATTTTCCAGTACAATCAGAAATATGCAACAAAGCTTCAATGTGATAAAAATTTAATTAAATCCATTATATTTTAAAATCACAAGACATCATTAACTTTTATATAAAGCTTTTATTAAACAATTTATATTACTTGAAAGGTGTTACAAAATATATTAAAACCAAATATTATTGGCATGTTTCAGTTCCAATCTGATAAGAACCATAGTCATAATAAAATAAAAATACAAATCATATCAAGATAATTGCAAATATTATGCGACAATGAGATGTAAACACAAACCGCGTATTCTATTGTAAAAATAAATAAAAATAGACCATGACATAATATTATTTTCTTACCTGGTTCATCCCATTCAAGCTTTCACGAGGAATTTATTCACTAATTCTGACCATAAATTAAGAATAATAAAAGAAACAATATCATTGTAAACAAAATTTTTACGTCCACAAATTTCAATGGACTCTGTTATATAGGACTTCGGATTACAATTTGATACGAAAAAGAATTTGCTTTCATTAAAGAGAATTTTTATCCCACCATTTAAATATGATCTAGATAATCGAAACATGTCAATGTTATTCGTTTTTAACTTTTTTTAACACCTCTCTCAAGTACACTGTTAAAAATCTGCTGCATTTTGCTGCAACGCACTCCCCTGCTTGTATAGAAAACGGTTACTTGGCCGTGAAATGGCGCTTTCTCATTGGTTGGAATATAGATATTATATACAAGTGGTGGAGGGCGTTGCAGCAAAATGCAGCAGATTTTTAACAGTGTAATGTAAATTGCAAAATTGAATTGTTTATTAAAATGATAAAAATGAAAATTTTACCTTTCTAGAAAGTTTAATAATCTGCTACAGCGAATTTTTCAAATAAAAAATTTCTTTATTTGTATTATGAATGTAGAAATGCCTTTGAAAAAAGTTTTTTGAAAAGTCTAAAGTAAAACAAATCTGTATAAAATAAATAAATTGGTTAAAAGATGTGACGAAATTGATGTGTGATACAATTGTGAAAACAGAACTACGTCAAATTTATTTATTATTTCAGAATTGTCATAAAGCGGAATAAAGTTCTTATTGCAATTGTAAAGCGTTCTCATGTATTATTGAAGTACGGATGGAAAATTCAATATCTCTAGTACTTAGAAAAGTATATATAGAACGGCCTAAAATATTTTAGAATACTGATATGTTTAAAGTTATATGTTTTTCATTGACAATACATATTTTATCAAAAAAATATTTTAAAACTTTTTGTATAACTTGTACAGTTATTATTTATATTTGATTCAATTTTTTATGAGATTGAATAAAAAAAAATAAATAAAAAATAAAACTTTGTACATATGTGTATGATTATTGTTATATTTTAATAGGAAAAATTTCAGAATTTATAGCATACTTTAATATTTTCAGGAAAGTTTGCAAAAAGAATAGCCAAAAAGAAAATTGTTACTCACATTTTTTGTATCCAAAGTAATTTACGCAACAGAACTTTTGTAAAACATTTTATTACCAATACCAGAAACACAAAATCAAGAATTAAAAATCATCCTAGAAGCATGTAATATGAAACACTTTCCAGCACAATCAGAAAAATGCAACAAAGCTTCAATGTAAAAAAAAATAATTGAATCTGTTGTATTTTAAAATCACATATATTAAGATTTTACCTTATACTCATTTTTTTTAAATTATATTACTTCAAAGAGGTGTTCCAAAATAAATAAAAATAATAATAATGACATGTTTAGTTTTCAATCTGATAAGTACCATAGTCATAATAAAATTAAAATACCAATTGTCTCACGGTCAATGCAAATATCATGCGACGATGAAATGTAAACACAAACCACGTACTCTATTGTAAAAATAAATTAGTAAAATAAAAATAGACCATGATCTAAAATTATTTTTTTACCTGGTTCATCCCATTCAAGCTTTCACGAGGAATTTATTCATTAATTATAATAATATATTTAGAATAATAAAAGAAACAGTATCATTTAAAACAAAATTGTTACGAGTATAAATTTGAACGGTCTCTTTCATATAAGACTTCAGATTACAATTTGATACGAAACATAATTTGCTTTCATTAAACTGAACTTTTATCCCACCATTAAAATATGATCTAGATAACCGAAACATGTTAATGTTATTCATTTTTAACTTTATTTATCTTATGTCTCAATTAATATAAATTGTAAAATTAAATTGTTTATTAAAATGATAAAAAATCTTACTTTTCTAGAAAGTTTAAATCGCATTCTACAGCGAATATTTCAAATAATTTTTTTTAATGTATTTTGAATGTAGAAATGCCATTTGAAAAAGTTTTTTTGAAAAGTCTAAAGTAAAACAGGAAAATATAAAAAAAATAAATTGGTTAAAAAATGTGAAGCAATTGATGTGTGATACAATTGTGAAAACAGAACTAAGTCAAATATATTTATTATTTCAGAATAGTCAGAAAGCGGAATAAAGTTTTTATTGCAAGTGTGAGGCATTCTTATGTATTACTGAAGTTAGGGTGAAAAATACAATACTTCTAGTGCTTAGAAAAGTAAATATAAAACGGTTTAAAATATTTTAGAATACTGAAATGTTTAAAATTAAACGGTTTTTTTTGGAAAAATATATATTATCAAAAGAATATTCTAAATCATTTTGTATGACTTCTATAATTATTCTTTATATTTGATTCTATCGAGACTGAATAAAGATAGAAAATTATGTAAATATGTGTATGATTGTTAAATTTTAATAGGAAAATATCGTATTTTATAGCAAACTTTAATATTTTCAGGAAAGTTTGTAAAAAAATCTCCAAAAAGGAAATTGCTACTCACATTATTTGCAGCCAAAGTAATTTAAGCACTCAGAACGTTTGTAAAACTTTTTATTATTACTACCAGCAACAAAAAATCAAAGATGAAAAACATGCCACAAGCATATTATGTGAAACACTTTCCAGCACAATCAGAATAATGCAACAATGCTTCAAGGTGATAAAAATTTAAGTAAATCCATTATATGTTAAAATCACAAGATTTTAAGTTATTACTTTTTACATAATATTTTATTAAACCAATTATATTACTTGAAAGAGGTGTTACAAAATATATTAGAAACAAAAAATATTTACATGTTTCACTTCCAATCTGATAAGAACCGTAATCATAATAAAATAAAAATACAAATCGTGTCACGATCAATGAAAATATCACGCGACAATGAGATGTAAACAAAAATCACGCGCTCTGTTGTAAAATAAATTAAAATGAAAACAGACTATGATCTAAATTCATTTTCTATTCTGATTCATCACATTCAAGCTTTCACAAGGAATATATTTATTAACTCTAATTAACACTTAGTAATAATAAAAGAAACGATATAATTGGAAGCAAAACTTTTACACGAAAAAATTTATGTCGACACTTTTATAATGGACAACAATTTGAAAGAAACATACTTTATTTTCATTAAATACAATTTTTATTCCCTCATCTATTTATAAAATAGATAACCGAAACATGTCAATGTTATTTGTTTTAATTTTTTGTAACATCAATCTCGAGTAATACAAATTTTTTAATAAGATGATTAAAGTGAAAATTTTACCTTTCTAGAAAGTTTAAAAATCTACTCCAGCGAATTTTTTTAAAAAAAATTCTTAATACTTATTCTGAATGTAGAAAGGAAATTTTAAAAAGTTTTATGAAAAGTCTAAAGCAGAACACGACAGTTTAAAATAAATAAATTGCTTAAAAAATGTGATGCAGTTTATGTGAGATACAATTGTAAAAACAGAACTAGGTTAAATGCATTTATTATTTCCTACGTCAAACAGAGAAATAAAGTTATTATTGCAAGTGTAAGGCGCTGTCAGGTATTATTGAAGTTCGGTTGGAATATTCAATACCTTTTAAAGCTTAGAAAAGCAAATATACAACGGCCTAAAATATTATAGAGAACTGATTTGTTTAAAGTTAAACGTTTTTCTTTGACAAAATATATATTATCAATACCATATTCTAAAACGTTTTGTATGACTTCTATAGTCATTCTTTGTATTTGATTCAATCTTTTATGGGCCTGAATAAAGACATAAAACTATGTACATATGTGTGTGTTTGTTTCGTGATATATTTAAAGGGGAAAAGTTTTTGATTACGTAGCAAACTTAAGTATTTTAAAGAAAGTTAGCGAATAAATAAATAACCAAAAAGAAAATTGTAGCTCCGAGTAATTGCACTTAAAGTAATTTAATCAAACGGAACATTTATAAAAAAATTTACTACGACGAACAATAACAGCAAAAAAAAAAAAAATCAAAATTGAAAAATCATGCAGCAAGAAAATAATATTAAGCTTCATTTTCAAGGACCAAAATAAACAAATAAATAAACAAATAAAAATCTAACAAAGCTTCACTGTGATAAAATGTTTATTTTTAAATCAAAAGATTTTAAGAACTTCACCACTTACGTAAACAATTTAATAAACAATTCATACTACTTGAGCAAGGTGTTGCAAAAAATAAAATAAAAATAATATTGACATGTTTCGTTTTCAATCTGATAAGTACCATAGTCATAATAAAAACAAAAATACAAATCCTGTCACGGTCAGTGCAAATATCACGCAATAATGAGATGTAAACAAAAACCACGCACTCTATTGTAAAGTAAATTAAAATGAAAATAGACCATGATCTAAATTTATTTTCTAAACTGATGCATCAAATTCAAACTTTCACGAGAATTTTTTTTAATTAATTCTAACCATAAATTAAGAATAATGAAAGAAACAATATCATTGCAAACAAAATTTTTACAAGCATAAATTTCAATGGACTCTTTTATATAGGACTTCGGATTACAATTTTATACGAAATGATTTGCTTTATTTAAAGAGAGCTTTTATCTCACCATTTAAATACGATCTAGATAACCGAAATATGTCAAT
Source organism: Maratus speculifer (assembly GCA_964019185.1). NCBI lineage: Eukaryota > Metazoa > Arthropoda > Arachnida > Araneae > Salticidae > Maratus > Maratus speculifer. Next base: position 167,989,041 of record OZ025300.1, on the reverse strand, counting down.
GTTATTCGTTTTTTACTTTTTTTATCTCCTCTATCAAGTAATATAAATTGCAAAATTAAATTGCTTATTAAAATGATAAAAATGAAAATTTTGCCTTCCTAGGAAGTTTAACAATCTGCTACAGCGAATATGTCAAATAAAAATTTGTTTATTTGTATTCTGAATGTAGAAATGCCATTTGAAAAAGTTTTTTGAAAAGTCTAAAGTAAAACAGGAAAATATAAAATAAATAAATTGGTTAAAAAATGTGACTCAGTTGAAGTGTGATACAATTGTGAAAACAGAACTAGGTCAAATATATTTATTATTTCAGAATAGTCAGAAAGCGGAATAAAGTTTTTATTGCAATTGTAATGCGTTCTGATACATTATTGAAGTTCGGATGGAATATGCAATATCTCTAGTTCTTAGAAAAGTAAATATAAAACGGCTTAAAATATTTTAGTATACTGATATGTTTAAAGTTAAACGTTTTTTTTAATCAAAATATATATTAACAAAAAAACTTTCTAAAACTTTTTGTATGACTTCTATAGTTATTCTTTATGTTTGATTCATTTTTTTCTTAGACTGAATAAAGATATAAAACTACGTACATATGCGTAATATTTTTAAGAAAGTTTGCAGAAAGAATATCCATAAAGGAAATTAATGCTCACATTATTTGCACCCAAAGTCATTTACGTACTCAGAACTTTTGTAAACTATTTTGTAACCACCACTCCTAACAAAAAACTAAAAAAGAAAAGCCTCTAGTACTTAGAAAAATAAATATAGAACGGCCTAAATTAATTTTGAATACTGATATGTTTAAAGTTAAACGTTTGTCTTTAACAAAATATATTTTAACAAAGAAACACTCTAAAACTTTTTGTATGACTTCTATAGTTATTCTTTATATTTGATTCATTTTTTTCTGAGACTGAATAAAGATATAAAACTACGTACATATGTGTAATATTTTTAAGAAAGTTTGCAGAAAGAATATCCATAAAGGAAATTATTGCTCGCATTATTTGCACCCAAAGTCATTTACGTACTCAGAACTTTTGTTAACTATTTTGTAACCACCACTCCCAACAAAAAACTAAAAAAGAAAAGCCTCTAGTACTTAGAAAAATAAATATAGAACGGCCTAAATTAATTTTGAATACTGATATGTTTAAAGTTAAACGTTTGTCTTTAACAAATATATATTAACAAAGAAACACTCTAAAACTTTTTGTATGACTTCTATAGTTATCCTTTATATTTGATTCAATCTTTTATGAGACTGAATAAAGATAGAAAACTATGTACATATGTGTGTGGTTGGCATTATATTTTAATAGGGCAAATTTCGTAATTTATAGCATATTTTAATATTTTAAGGAAAATTTGCAAAAAGATGTCCAAAAAGAAATTTATTACTCACATGATTTGTTCCCAAAGTAATTCACGTACTCAAAACTTTTGTAAGGTATTTTATTACCACTACCAAAAGAAAAAAAAAAAAAAAAAAAAATCAAGAATGAGAAATCGTGCTAGAAGCATATAATATGAAATATTTTCCAGAACAATCAGAATAATGCAACAAAGCTTCAATGTAAAAAAAAATTAAATCCATTATATTTTAAAAGCAAAAGATTTTAAGATCATTACCTTTTATATAAAAATTTTATTAAACAATTTATATTACTTAAAAGAGATGTTACAAAATATATTAAAAGCAATTATTATTGGCATGTTTCGTTTGCAATCTGATAAAAGTACCATAGTCATAACAAAATAAATTTACAAATTGTCTCACGGTCAATGCAAATATAACGCGGCAATGAGATATAAAAACAAATCACGTCCTCTATTGTAAAAATAAATTAGTAAAATAAAAATAGACCATGATCTAAAATTATCTTCTTACCTGGTTCATCCAATTCAAACTTTGAAGAGAAATGTATTCATGAATTCTAACCATAAATTAAAAATAATAAAAGGAACAATATCATTGCAAAGAATATTTTTACGAGTATAAATTTCAATAGACTCTTTTATATAGGACTTCGGATTAGAATTTGATGCGAAACATAATTTGCTTTCATTAAACAGAACTTTTATCCTAACATTTAAATATGATAACTGAAACATATAAATGTTGTTCGTCTTTAACTTTTTTAACATCTCTCTCAATTAATAGAAATTGTAAAATTAAATTGTTCATTAAAATGATAAAAAAGAAATTTTACCTTCCTATAAAGTTTAATAATTTTCTACAGCGAATATTTCAAATAAAAAATTTCTCTATTTGTATTCTGAATGTAGGAATGACATTTGAAAAAGTTTTTTTTTAAGTCTCATCGAAAACAGGACAATATAAAATAAATAAATGGGTTAAAAAGGTGTGACGCAATTCATATGTGATACAATTGTGAAAACGGAGCTAGATCAAATATATTTATTATTCATTACGTCAAAAAGCGAAATAAGTTCTTATTGCAAGTGTAATGCGTTCTCATGTATTATTGAAGTTCGGGTAGAAAATTCAATACTTCTAGTACTTAGAAAAGTCAGTATTCAACGCCTGAAATATTTTAGAATACAGATATGTTTAAAGTTAAACTTTTTCTTTGACAAAATATATTATTAAAAAAAAAACATACCAAAAATTTTTTATGGCATGTGTAGTTTATCTTTATATTTGATTCAATCTTTTATGAGACTGAATAAGGTTATAAAGAATAATGTTATAAAGTATAGATGTGAGTCTTTGTGCGGTGATGTATTTTAAAAGTAAAAATTTTGGAGTTTATAGCATACCTTAGTATTTTTAAGAATGTTTGCAAAAAATATATCGAAAAACAAATCCTTACTCATATTATTTGCACCCCAAATAACTTAAGCACCCATAAATGTTGTAAAAAAATTCTACACCACCATTAACAACAACAACAACAGCAACAAATCAAGAAAGAAAAATTATGCTACAAACATATAATATGAAACACTTTCAAGCATAATCAGAAAAATGCAACAATGATTCACAGCAAAAAAACATCAAATAAACTGGTGGTAAATATTAATTGAAATATTACACTTTGTTTAATTCAAATTATTCTACTATAGGGAATATTTCAAATAAAAAAATACTTAATATGCATTTTCAATATAGATATGCCATTTGAAAAAAAAAAAAAGAATTACAAAAAATCTAACATAAAACACAACAGTATAAAATAAATAAATTGATTAAAAAATGTGATGCGATTGAGGTGTGATACAATTCTCAAAAAAACCCAGGTCAAATATATTTATTATTTCTTACGTCAGAAAGCGGAATAAATTTCTTATTGCAATTGTAATGCGTTCTCATGTATTATTGAAGTTCGAATGGCAAATTCAATACCTCTAGTACTTAGAAAAGGAAATATAGAACAGCCTCAAATATTTTAGAATACTGATATGTTTAAAGTTAAACGCTTTTCTTTATATATTATTTAAAAAAATATACCAAAATTTTTTTTATGACTTGTGTAGTTAATCTTTAACTTTGATTCAATCTTTTATGAGACTGAATAAAGATATAAAGAATAAAGTTATAAAGTATAGATGTGTGTCTTTGTGTGGTGATATATTTTAAAAGTAAAAATTTTGGAGTTTATAGCATACTTTAATATTTTTAAGAATGTTTGCAAAAAAAAAAAAATATCTAAAAACAAATCGTTACTCATATTATTTGCACCCCAAATAACTTACGCACCCATAAATTTTGTAAAAAAAATTCTACTCCACCATTAACAACAACAACAACAGCAACATACACTAACGGGGAAAAAAATCCCAACACCAAGAAAAACTTATTGTAGAGTAATGAAATTTGGACAGTGCATTTGTCCAGTTAACATGTTTAATTGATTAGATTTTCGAGATCCCAGGTTAATTTAAGGTCAATAAAATGCATTTCAAATGTGAAATGATGTTACTTTAATAGTTGCTATAACCTCCCGAAGTTTGAATGCAAGCCTGCATACGTGCATGCATTGTGTCATACAGGTGCCGAATGTCACTTTGTGGTATGGAGTTCCATGCTTGTTGTACTTGCTGTGTCAATACTGTGATGGTCAATGCTGGCTGGGGATGACACCGAAGTTCTCATCCAATGATATCCCATACGTGGGAGATCAATGGGAGACAGATCTGGTGATCTCGCTGGCGAAGGTAACTGGTTGACACTCTGTAGAGCACGTTGCTTTACAACAGCGGCACGAGGGCGAGCGTTATCCTGTTGAAAATCTCCTCTTGTAAGCTTTTCTTTAATGGCAGCACTACAGGTTGAATTACCGGACTGACGTACACATTTGCAGTCAGTGTGTTTGAGAGACCCACGAGAGTGCTTCTTCTGTCATAGGAAATGGCTCCCCAGACCATGATTCCAGATTGTAGATTCAGTGTATTTAGGCCGCAGACAGTTTGGTTGCAGGCGTTCCCCTGGCCTCCTTCTGACCAGCGCACGGCCATTATTGGCACCAAGCTAGAACATGCTTTCATCAGAAAACACAACAGATCTCCACTTCATCCTCCAATGAGCTCTGGCTTGACATCATTGGCGTCGCAAACTGCAATTTCGGTCAGTGGAATGCATGCCCTGCATCGAGCTGTCCTTGAAGTTACCGATTTCTAACAGTTCGTTGTGTCACTGTGAAACCAACTGCAGCTCGACTGTCGCAGACGCAGACTGTCTTTCTGTCGCAGACGCAATGCGATGCACCACAGCCGTACACCGAATACGACGGTCTTCCCTCTCAGTAGTGCCACGTGGTCACCCGGAGACTGGTCTTCTTGAGGCAGTACCATCCCTGGACTCCTGCTCCCAAGAATCATGCACAGTGGATATATTCCGTCCAAGTCTTTCTGAAAAATCGCAAAAAGAAAATCCACTTTCTCGTAGCCCTACTTTACAACCTCTTTCCAACTCGGGGAGCTGATGATAATAGCTTCTTCGTCTTCTTAAAGGCATTCATGATCAATCTCAACTCAATTCGTTAAATTTTGTAGTTAAATAATGCTCACGAACTTTACAGCACGCATTCAAAGCAAACCTGGTTTTAAAGTTGTGCGTGGCGCTACTAGCGCCACACGTATGCGCGAAGCATGAAATTTAAATCAATGTCGTCTTTCAGATGAATAAACACGCCTACAAAATTTCGTTTAGCTAACACAAGTCTTTATTGGTGTTGGGATTTTTTTTCCGCCAGTGTATCAAGAAAGAAAAATTATGCTACAAACATATAATATGAAACACTTTCAAGCATAATCAGAAAAATGCAACAATGATTCACGGCAAAAAACATCAAATAAACTGGTGGTAAGTAATAATTGAAATATTACACTTTGTTAAATTAAAATTATTCTACTATAGGGAATATTTCAAATAAAAAAATACCTTATATGCATTCTCAAAGAGATATACCATTTGAAAAAAAAAAGAATTAAAAAAAATCTAACATAAAACACGACAGTATAAAATAAATAAATTGATTAAAAAATGTGATGCGATTGAGATGTGATACAATTCTCAAAACAGAACCAGGTCAAGTATATTTATTATTTCTTACGTCAGAAAGCGGAATAAATTTTTTATTGCAATTGTAATGCGTTCTCATGTATTATTGAAGTTCGAATGGAAAATTCAATACCTCTAGTACTTAGAAAAGGAAATATAGAACAGCCTCAAATATTTTAGAATACTGATATGTTAAAAGTTAAACGTTTTTCTTTAACAAAATATATATTATCAAAGAAACATTATAAAACTTTTGTATGAATTCTATAGTTATTCTTTATAATTCATTCAATCTTTTATCAGGCTGAAGAAAGATATATAACTACATATATATATGTGTATTTGTTTGGTGATATATTTTAATACGGAAAATTTTGGATTTTATTGAAAACTTTGATAATGTATCTTGGAGTAATAAAGCCACGTTAAGGTTCTACCAATTTTCATGGCTTAGTTTTAGATTGTATTTTTCAAACAAATATGGCAACAGCAAACAAATATAATACAGCAACTCATTGACGGCTACCTATATATAAAAATAATCTTACAGATATGCAATCATAAAATGTAATGCCATGATTTCTTGACCAATGCTAATTGGTGTTATTAACCACCTATGCACTCTCAGAAATAGATACTCAAATTTCACGATATTTTCTTCGGTTTTGACGAAACCATTTCCTGGGAAATGCTCCGAGCGAATATTTCGTCAGAAAGACGAAATTAGTTTCTTTGCTTATTTGACGATACTAATTTCTTAAAAAGTTTCGTCAAAACAGCGCTGGTGATGCCATCTATCGAAAAATTTAGAAGTACCCGTAATTTTTCACTGAGGGAAAAAAAGCGCCCTCGACGGGATTCGATCTAACAATCTTCGGTATGACAGTCCGCTGTCTTAGCCATTACGCTGCAGGGACCTCGAAGAAGCTTCTTTCTAAAGGCATATAATGGATTCGACTGCGTGTTTGTATTTTTATAAAGTAGTTTGCAATTTTATCCATGTTGTTATATATTTTTTAAGTTTTAATAAATAAGGCTAATTTATTGTTGTGGTTTTTTATGGTTAACGAATAATTATAATATGTCTTAATTAATATAATTTATTAAAGAAATTTTCTTTGCTGAATGATAATTAAAATATGGTCTGGTTAATATGTTGCACGGAAATAAAGATTTTTAAAGTGCATATTGGGAAGTTTTTATCTGCTATAAGATAATTTATAAGATAAAGCTAAGATTTTAACACTACTCTTTATAAAAGGGAGAGGGATGAATTACGTACATTTTCATTTAATTGAAAAAAGAATATATTTTTTGGATGGAAAAGAGATCCTAGAATTTTGAAACGCAAGTGACCAAATTTTCTTTTTGAACGATTTTGCTTAACGCAGAAAATTAGCCCTTTTCTAATTAAACCATAGCGAATATCAACAGCAACAATAAATAAATAAACATTCCTAAAAATGTTAACGCTAAAACAATAACTATTTCAGAAATAATAACTTTCCATGTTTCAGTATTTTTCGAAAAGCGCTAAAAAGTACTGTTTTAAAATAAATTATTACAGACATAAACAACCAAATATCTACTTACTAAAATCGCAAGAATTGCGGAAATAGAGTAGTGTGTCCTTTGACAAACGACTTACCACAACTGTTTCTTTAAAGTGCATTGAATCTGGCCATGATTGAGACAACAGTTTCGTCAAATATTTGAGGGTTTACTTTTCGTTAAAAGTCATGTGATTTTGGTACAAAATGATCGTCAAAAATGACGAAATATAGCCCAAGGATTGCAGTATCGTCAAAAGTGAGAGTTTTATTTCTGAGAGTGTGTGGGTAATAACGCCACGCAAACAATAATATAAAAATAAGATGGAATAATCCTATGTAGACTGCCCAATTTCGAAAATACAAACTCCTCCGCCTTAAAAATTGACAAATTGCATTCCAAACGATAGAAAATGTTAATTTTTTGTGAAAGTGTAAGAGAAAGAAGGAGGGGGGCAGGCATAAGAATATCAGACTCTGAGCTTATTTTAACTAAAAAAGGACCCTTATATAGAATTATTACAAACATTGCACGTTTTTATTTCTGTTTAGCTAAATCAGTGTTTATGTTTCCATAAATGCAGTCTATGTAATAGAATGCATACATAAATTCCAAGGAATGGCGTTATTACCCAGGTACACTTTTTGTGAAGTACATTTTAAACTACAAACTATCTCGCAAATATATCCAAAATCTTCTACAGCATTTTGAAAGTACATGAAATGCACTAAACTTTCATGTAATAAACAAAATATTTCCTGATAAATACATAGTCTTCACATCACAGAACTTTCCTCGCAAATTTTAGATCAAGCGTTAATTTTAGTTGCTTCTAAAAGCGATAAGACCTACTAATGGAACAAATTAACTTTAAGCAGTTGTTTGTGTTTTATAGAACTCAGAGTCCTCCTGAGCAGAGTCCACAGGTGCCATTTGCCGAATTATTTCATAATTATGCATAATATCAGCAGTTGGCGCTATTACCCAACCTGGCGTTATTACACCTGAACACCTTATTTTAAAGAAAGATTGCAAAATGAATATAAAAAAGAAAAATGCTACACATATTATTTGTATCCAAAATCATTTTCGCACCATAAACGTATGTAAAAGAAAAGAAAATACCATCATTATTACCAACAAAAACACACACAAAAAAATCAAGAGAAAAAAATAATTTTATAACACTATAAAATAAAAAATTTCCTAGCACAATCAGAGAAATGCAACAAAGCTTCACTGTGAAAAAAACACCGAATAAACTAGTGATAAATAATAATTTAAATACTGTTAAATTCACCATAAATTAAATATAAAGAACATTGCAGGACGTGTTTCGAGATAGAACAATACAGCTTGTCATTAGTTGAAGCAGACTCGGGTCTGTAAGGGCTCAGTATCAAAGATGAATATTAGCAAAGAAAGTTCATCCTTTAAGTTGTGCTCTTACGGACACATGTCTCCTTCTTCTGATGATGACCTGTATTGTTTTATTCGAAACGCATCCTGCAATGTTTTTTATTTATATTTTATGATAATTTAACAAAGTGTATTTTTTCAATTAAAGCTTCACTCTTTAATAATTTGAAATATTATGTCATATTGAAGTATTTGGAAGCCCATAATACTTTTGAAAATCCAATTTAATAAATTTTCTAATACAGTTGGAAAAATATACAATTTTTTTCATCCCTGTATATGATATATAAATTTGTATCTATAAACTACATGCATGCAAAAATGTAATTCATTTAAGTAACACATACATGAGTAGAAAATTCCACTTCGGCAATTTTCAAAATAAGGAGAATAGTGCTTGAAATCTTTTGCACATCCCTGTATATGAAGTATAGAATTTATACAAAAGAAGTAACATGAAATAGTTAAATCTAAAAGCGCATACTGCAAATGGAAACACATTTTTTATAGTAAGGTCCAAAAAGATCCAAAATAGTAAAACAGCTTGTAGTAAAATCCAATGATTTATTTGAATTTGCATACATTTGAAATAACGTAACTTCATTTAAATGCTCTGCAAAAGATTTTTGGAAAATGCATAATAAATTTGAAAACCCATTTTTAGAAATTCTTAACTACAGAATCAGTTACTTAACTATATCTTAACTATATCTTAACTACAGTCTGAAAAAACCCCAAAAATTTTGAGCAGCCCTGTATATAATATATAATTTTGAATCTTAAACTAGATATATACAAATAAGTAGTTTAGTTATGAAATATACACCACATTTAAAAATTCTCCCTCTAAAGTATTCGCCAATATGTAGACTGTTACGTGTATTATTTTATACAGCCCTACATAACAGGTATAGAATTTATACAGAATGATTATTATTGGGTAAAAAAAGCGCATATCAAAACTGACACGAACTGTTGTACTCTTTCTCAGTCGACACAACTTCGAAGAATGTTCCTTTATTTTGGTATTTTGCCATCAACGATATAACTACATAATATAGAGCACGCTGGGAAAAGGATTATCAAAAATAATGTTCCTACACTTAATTAAAATTAACGAACAGTTTATTTGAGAGTAAGAAAACTATATTTACTATTAAGAAGTCGAATGTAGATGATCTGATAGTAAATGACATATGGCAAATATTTTCTGCACATTTGGTTCATTTATGAAAATATACTATATACCTCACACACTACGGCCGTTGAAATAGATTTATGGGAGATCACTCTTGTCTTCCCTATAAGCCGGCTGTATATGACAAAGTGTACGCTCTAGTCCGCAATTTAATACACTCTCAGTGCGAAAATTCTACTCAGGGAAAATCGACTGTATACCTTGTTGTCTACACCAGAACTTAGGATTCTTCCATAATACTCGGCTATCGGGCAGCTAAAAAGAACTAAAAGCAGGCTACCGGGGTTCCGGGGAACCTAAAAATGTCACTTTCCCGTGACGTCCATTATCCGTTTTCGGTGAGATTCTTTTGTTTGTCTTACCTAATTCATTCGTATTCATTTCGAATGGCAACAGAAACTTCAATCTTTTAATACAATACTTTTTTAATACAATGCTATCTAACTAAACTAAGCTCGGATTAACATCCAGATAAAAAGAAATTCTACCTGAAAATCCCAAGTAAACAGAAAATGGGAGAATACAATATATAAGTAAAAAGATAATACCGTATTTACTCGTGTATAACATGCACTTTTTTTCTTAAAATTAGAGCAAAACTCCTTGGTGCGCATTATACACGGAATAATTTTTTACTGTCGCATGTAATCACAAGATATACATATGAAACAAAAAAATATTCAAAGAAGATATAATTACTCAGAAATTTTTACTTAATTGAGGTATTACTGCATCTCTATCTCTCATTCCTTGCAGTTTTTTATACAACAGATATAGTAACATTATCTAAACGCTATTTAGAAATTCTCCTTATAGTCACTCACTCCTAATTCCCGTCATGTTCGCCTTTTTTCTGGCCTGATGTAATGATTGTTTCGACTTTCTTTACTGAAATTCATTTGGTCATTCTTCATTAGCATATGAAATTTACGGTGCGCGTTATATACGAGATTTTCAAAATGGACATTTTACTTGTAAAATACGGGGTGCGCGTTATACACGCCTGCGCGGTATACACGAGTAAATACGGTATCATATTACAATAATCCTAAATAGTATCTACCCATGACAAGCACTTCCAGCAATTATTTCTCAAAGACAGTACTGCAACCAATTTTTCCTGTGTGTGCCTAAAAATGAACGATAAATGCTATGAATGTCATATTCTACAGTAATCATTCTCAAGTGAAATTCAGAGATTCACATGAATTTTTATATCTTTAAAACAGCATCATACCATTACTACACACTGAAAATATTTTTGTTACTGAGCAAAATGTAACGCAAGTCCCATAAAAGATCCAGTAAAAGAACTATTAATATTAAACACTTTATATTCAATGCCGAAAGTCACCTGACAACCACCACCAACATAAATTTGTTAAATATCTAGAAAAATGTATCAGGAAATATTTTGAAACTCTAAGTACTTAAACAGAATAGTACAGGTTATATATTTCCGTAAAATTTTTTTCTCGAAATCCCATAAAAGGACCGTCAACAAAATAAAAAATAACGAAGATCTTTTACATAACCCTGTCAAAATTTACAAAGCAAAAGTGATCAAACTGCAGATTATGACTACATGACTTGTTGCAACAATCTGTGGAATTTTTGTGAAGATATTATCCATACTTGTAGAGAAATTAAGGTTATTATAAAAACAGTCCCAAATTTTTTCAAATTTTTTCTTTATAATTTGCAGAGTTCTTAATATAAAAACATTTCTTTTTTAGAAAATAAACAGAATTTAAAAATAATAAAAACTGTGAGCAAAATTAGCAGTTTTTCTAAATAATGTTGCACTGCGCATGCGTCACAGCAATCAAGATGTAATTCACATAATGTGTTTGCTAAATATATAGAGCAATTTTTTCAAAAGTCTCAAAATCTTAGTTTGACAATTCTAAAAATCACCGTCGATAAAATTAGATCAAAATCCGTTATTCCCATAACAAATCAAACAAATGAAGGATTGTAACCAAATACAGTAGTAACTGCAATATGTGTATGCAATATTGACACTAATTAATGGATATATTAATAAGAGGTTTTAGTAGGCAAAGGATAGATAGTGATGTAAAGAGTTTTAAATAGCTACATATTAGATAGGTCCTGAAAATGTTTAAAAATTTAGGTGGTACATTTTAAACAACACAGTTTTGAGTAAGATAATTGTAAGAAAAATATTAGTAAGAATATATTTTTAAGAGATTTTATTTATTATTTTAGTAAACATTAATACATTTAAAAAAATAATTATCAAACTGTACAATATAATACTACATTTTCTTTTTACAATTGTTAATTTTTTGTTTACAATTGTTTCTTTTTTATACTGTTTGAAGGAAAATTACATATGAATTACAAAGTAATAGTTGAATTTCCAAATACAACTTATTTAGCAATGTGTATTGAGTATTAAAGCTTGTGAAAACACTTATTTTAATTATGCTTATTTCTACCGTGTACATTTAAAAGTATATGTATGAAATATATTATGGAATGTTTTAATACACTTCGCATTCCTAGAAAATATTTTCTTTGCTACAATATTTTTAACACATAAATCTCAAATTAATTCTTAATTAATGTTTGCGAAATATTCAGATAAATGAATATAAAATTGCATATTTAGAACGTTTCATAAACATATTCGTCAGTTTAAAACGAAACCACAAACCCCCACAAACCACACACCCACCGTTGTTACAAAACGTAAATTTTATTTTAAAATGATATCAATAACAAATATTATGATTTTTTTAACTTTAAGGTAAATATACAGTGGCTCACAAAAGTGTTCGTACACTTAGGAATTTCGATGAAATAGGGCTCTATCTATTAATTAAAACTAATATTTGAGAATGGGTATTTAAGAGTAAGATCTATAACTCATTATTAACAAAACTACATACAATATTTTAAAAACATAGCAAAACTTTATTTTGAAAAAATCACTAATCAAAAAATAACAAAAAATTTACCTCACAAAAGTCTTCGTACACTTAAAAAAAAACGCTGTATATTTATAAATATTGTAATACTTCGCTAAAGTTGTACTTAATAGGATATTATTTAGCACCACAAAAGTTTTTAAACACCTGGGAATAGATTTAATTAGTGTTTTTGTAATTTCTGCATGAAAGTTGATGCCTTCATCGAACATTGCTATTTTTACTTCGCTTTTTGTTTCAATACTGTGTTTTCGTGTTCTAACTTCCAGTTATTTCCAAATATGTTTTACTAGGTTTAAATTCAGCAACTGGAGGTGATGTTTTCAGAACTTGTGAACAATTATAAAGACGCCAGAGGCGAACGTTGAGAGCCATGTGCCTTGTATCATTATCCTGATAAAAAACAAAGTTGCATCTGTTATCCATATATTGGCCTGATAATTTTAAATTGCCTTTTAAAATAATGGAACAAAGATCGTGATTTCTTATGCTATCAATATATACCAAATTACCTAATCCTGATGCTGATATGTACCCTTACACAAGGACAACTCCACGCACATGCTTAACTGTTCCAACAAAGTTCTTTGAATTAAATTTTTAATTTTTTTTTCTCCATACTATTATGCACTCATTGGACCAAGAATAGCATACTAGATTTCATCTGCGAATAAAACATTATTTTAATACGATTCGGGTTTATTTATCATTGATTTTGCTAAAGAAAGCCTAAGCTTTCAGTTTTTCGCCCTAACAAGAATTTTTCTACTGGCAGAATACCTATAAAATGCAGCTTGGCTTACCACTCGTCGAACAGTTTCAGGTGAAAATGAAGTAGAAACTGTTTCATTAAATTCTGTAGCAACTTTTATAGAACTTAAACGGGGATTTTTTTAAGACTTTTCTAATTGAAAGTATTTGATCCCATTGCGTTAACTTAGATTGACGACCTTTTCATACCTAGTTTTCAATCTATTTTTTTCTACAAAGCCTTTTATCGCATACTTCACCATAGAATGGAATAAATTAACTAATTTTGCAATATTTCGAATTGATTTACTGCTATTATGAAGAATAATAACTAATTTCAAACGCTATTAGTCGTGACATTACGATTACAAACCACTTTTAATTAATAAATAGAATATTACGGACCAATTCTGCAAAATATAAAGCCCAGCGATTTTTTAAATGTCAATATAATGCAGAAATAAAAATAAAAAGACAAACAATATTTTTAATAATGAAATTATCTGAAAATGTTTCTGTGTACGAAGACTTTTGTGGCGTCTTCTTTCTGTGGCATCTTCCGTTTTCATTTTGAGATTTAAAGAAAAACCCCTTAATGTTAAACAAAAAGGTTGTGTGTTATTCAGAATAACTTGGAGATAATGTAAAAAATTTCTCGACTTCATATACGAATTTAATTTCAGGGAAATTTCTTTTTAGTACAAATTTTTAAAGTGTACGAACACTTTTGTGAGCCACTGTATATAACTTTTGATTGATTTATTTCTTCATTTTCGGTGGCACAGGCCCAAACTGTTTTTGAGACCCAAACGGAAACTTTTTTTTTCCTAATATATTAAAAATTCTATTTTTTCAAAGAACAAATGTGAAACGGAAATATGTTCAATTTTGTAAATGAAAGTAGACAGTATATATAAATTTTTCTTTAAAACAGATTCTGCTGAGAACAAAAAGTATCTTTTTTTTTTTTTTTTTTTTTTTTGGAAGGCGTATTAATAACATTTACTCCATAGGGAAAATGGAATTGTTTTGTCTATGCTGTATATAATAGATTATCTTTTATATTTCAGAATAAAAATTGCTGAAAAATATTCCTATTGCTCTAAAGTTCTACTCGCTTTCCATCTGTTATTCTTAAGCGCTTTTCTTTCCATGGGTATTTCTACGTAAAACTATTTTTAAAATTATTATGAGAAATAAAATTTTTAGCAGTTAATTTCCGTGTATAATTTTTAATATTTTTTATTAAAAAAGTAATTTCTAAAACTTTTCGCTACAAAACTATAAAATAATTTAAAAATATTATTATAAACAATTACTAAGATTTTTAATTTAACTGTAGACTCTTATATAATTTTTGATTCATTTATTAATTTATTTTTAGCTGCAAAGACCGAAAATAACCCTTTTTTCTATTATATTAAATGTTCTTTTTCTTAAGAACAAATGGGAAATAGAGATATGTATTTAATTTTGTATATGAAAGCGGATAGTATATATCAGTTTTTGTTTAAAACAGATTCCGTAAAGCATAGAAAATATGTATTTTTCCCTTGAAGGCGTATTAATAATTTTTACTCACATAAAGGAAATGAAATTGTTTTCTCTGTGCTGTATAATAGATTGCCTTGTATTTCTCACGCCAAAAACTGCTGAAAGAAATTCCTATTGCTCTAAGACCAGAGATTCAATCAAATTAGATTGGTATATTATGGGACATATTAAATGGATCGTGATAATGCTTCGAATTTTAATGTGAAACTCTTTAAGCAATATAGTTTGGAATAAGATAATTGTAGGAAAATAAATGTAAGAATAAATTTTTAAGGAGTTTTTATTTATTATTGAAGTAAACATTTATTTATTTTTTTTATTATTGAAAATATACAATACAGCCCTACATTTTTTTTTTTTTTTTTTTTTTTTTTACAATTTTTAACTTTTTGACATTATTTTTTATTCTGTTTGAAGCAAAATTATATATCAATTGCAAAATTATAATTGAATTTGATAATACATATTATTCAACAAGATGTATTGAATATTACTGCAAGCGAAAAGTTTTATTTAATGATGTTTATTTCTACCGAGTACATTAAAAATATATATATAAAAATAGACATCATACAATGTTCCAACAGACCTTGTATTCCTTAAAAATATTTTTTTATTGCTAATACATTTTTAACTCATAATTCTCAAACTAATCGCAGTGCTTTTCTTAATTAATGTTTATGCAACGTAACGTTGCAAATGAATACAACGAAAAATGAGTGCAAAATGACATATTTAGAATGTTTCATAAACATATTCGTCAGTTTATTTATGTTAAAACAAGTTGGAAAATGCACGTGAAGCGTAGCAAATGAAATGCGTTCGTTCGATAACGAAGTTTTAAAAAATCTTCTCATATATCAATCTCATAAAATTGTAAATAATTACAATTAAAAAGCGCACCAAACAATGTTATCCCTATACAATTATGCAATGGAATACTTTTGTGTGGCCTTGTAAATCAATAACAACTATTATTTGCACCACAGATTATGCAAAATGTATATCATAATATGTAATTTATAGATGCATATCAATTTTATTACCTTCGAATGAGTGTAACACCATTAAAATGCATCTGAAACATGTTTCCCCATTAACCGTAATGTAACGGAACACTTTTGATTGTCCCTGTAGTTGAACTATGCATCTGATTTTGATAAAATTTGAAAAAACTCGACAAAATGATGTAATAATTATGTATTTAAAATTTCAAAAGATTAAAATGCATTTGAAACTTTTTCCCCATTGACCGTAATGTAACGGAATCCTTTTGATTGTCCCTGTAATTGATCTATGCATCCGATTTTCATAAAATTTGAAATGACTCGATTCAGTTGGGTAGTTTTTGCGTTGTTATATGCGGACAGACAGATAGACACACAGACGGACGGACTGAACGACAAGAATAGGTGCTACGTATTTACATAATTACGAACGCACCTAAAAACGAAGAACTAATTTTAAAATATTATTGTAAACAATTATTACGAGTTTTATCTTAACTGTAGAACAATACCGTACGTAACTTTTTATTTAATTATTTCTACATTTTATGCAATAGAGACCCTAAGCAAAAATCTTTTTTTTTTCCTAATATATTAAAAAATTGTATTTTTCAAAAGAACAAATACTGAACTGAAATACGTTCAATTTTGTAAATAAATGTTGGCAGTATATATCAGTTTTTGTTTAAAACAGTTTACACCAAGAATGGAAAATATGTTCTTTTGAGGAGTATTAATAATTTTTACTCACTAAGGGGAAATGGGATTGTTTTGTCTATGCTGTATAATAGATTGCCTTGTATTTTTTAAAATTAAAAATACTGAAAGAAGTTCATATTGTTCTAAAATTCTATTCACTTTCCATTTGTTATTCGGAAATTCATGGGTATTTCTACATAAAACTATATTAAGAAATATTATAAGAAATGGAGATTTTAGCAGTAATTTTTCCATATATGATTTTTAATATATGTATCTTTACAAAAAATAAATTTTTAAAAACTTTCGTTACAAAAACGATAAACTAATTTTAAAATACTATTATAAAAACTATTACATTTTTATACTTAAATGTAGGCTAATATCGTATATAACTATTCATTTATTTATTTCTTCATTTTCTACGCCAGAGAACCAAAAAGAACCCCTTTTAAAAATTCTATTTTTCAAAAGAACAAAGGGGGAACAGAGATATGTTCAATTTTGTAAATAAAAGTAGATAGTAAATATCAGTTTTTGTTTAAAACTAATTCTGAAGAAAGTGGAATTTTTTTTCTTTTAGGCGTATTAATAATTTTAACTCGCAAAGGGGAAATGGAATTGTTTTGTCCATGCGATATAATAGATTGCCTTGTATTTTTCAAACTAAAAATTGCTGGAAGAAATTTCTGTTGCTCTAAAATTCTACTTACTTTTCTTTGTTTTACTTAATCGCTTTTCATTCCAGGAGTATCTCTACATAAAACTATTTTAAGATTTATTATGAGAAATACAGTTTTTAAATGTTATTTTCCGTAATAATTTTTTATATTTTTTTAATAAAAAATGATACATTTCGAAATTTTTTTAGCAAAATGATAAAACAATTTAAAAATATTATTTTTTAAAAAAATACGGTTTTTAACTTAACTATTTTCAAATATCATACATAACTTATGATTTCTTTCTTTCTTTCTAAGATAAAAGGTTTCTGCCAGCAGAGAGCCGAACAGAATTTATCTAATGCGTTAAAAATTCTGTTTTTCTTTAAAGAAAAAATGTGTAACAGAGTTCCGTTCAATTTTGTAAATGGAAGTTGACATTATATACCAGTTTTTTTCATCAGAGAATGATAAATATGTTTTTTGAAAACGTATTAATAAGTTTTATTCGCAAAGGGGAAAGGGAATTGTTTTTTCTATGCTATATAATAAATTGCCAAGCGTTTTAAAAAATAAAAATTGTCCAAAAGAAATTCTTATTGCTCTAAAATTCTACTCGTTTTCCATTTGTAATTCAAATACGCTTGTCTTCCCATAAGTATTTTTATGCAAAACTATTTTAAGAATTTTTATGACAAATAGAGTTTTTAGCAGTCATTTTCTCTGTATAATTTTTAATAATTATATTTTTTATATAATAAATATCGAAATTTCTAAAAACATTTGTCACAAAATAAAATAATTTTAAAATATTATTATAAACATTTATTACGATTTTTAACCTTACTGTAGGCCAATATCATATATAAATTTTGATTCATTTATTTCTATATTTTCTGTGACAGACAACTATAGAAAAATCTTTCCCCTAATATGTTAAAAATTGTATTTTTGTTTTAAGAACTTAAGTGGAATAGCAATATGTTCAATTTTGTAAACGAAAGTACATAGTAGGTATTAATTTTTGCTTAAAACAGAATCTGCAGTGAATGGGAGGTAATTTTGTTTCAAAGCGTATTAATAATTTTACTCGCAAAGGGGAAATGGATTTGTTTTGTCTATGCTATATAATAGATTGCCTTCTATTTTTCAAAATAAAAATTGACAAAAGAAATCCCTATTGCTCTAAAATTCTTCTTGCTTTCTATTTGTAATTTTTAATCGTTTTTCGTTCCTTGGGTATTTCTATGTAAAACTATGTAAAAATTATTATGCGATATAAAGTCTTTATCAGTTATTTTCCGCATTTAGTATTTTATATTTTTCTAATTTAAAAAATCTAAATGTGTAATAAACTTCTTTACAAAACGATAAAATATTTTTAAAATATTATTATAAGCAATTATTAGGATTATTAAAAGTAACTATTGGCTAATATCGTATATAACCTTTCATTTATTTATTTCTTCATTTTCTGCGGCGCAGAGATCCAAACACGGAAACCTTTTCTTCTAACATATTAATAATTCTATTTTTAAAAAAGAACAAATGTGAAATAGTGATATAGTGATATAGTCAATTTGGTAAACGAAAGTAGACAATATATGCCAGTTTTTGTTTAAAGCAGATTCCACAAAAATAAAAAGTTTTTTTTTTTTTTTTTTTTTTTTTTTTTTTTTTTTTTCGAAGGCATAAGAATAATTTTTACTCAAAAAGGGGAAAAAGGATTGTTTTGTCCATGCATTATAATAGCTTGCTTTGAGTTTTTCAAAATAAAAATTGCTCAAAAAATTCTTATTGCTCTAAAATTTTACTCACTTCCCATTTGTTATTATTAAACACTTTTTTCCATGGGTATTTCAACGTAGAACTATTTTAAGAATTATTACGAGAAATAGAGATTTTTGCAATTTAACACAATTTTTTGTACACTTTCAAGCAATCTTATATATTAATTGCAAATTGATAGTTGAATTTCCTAATACAAACAATCATGCCGTGACTATAGGATTTTAATGACGTGAAAATAATATTTTGATGATATTTATTTTTACCAGGTGCATTTAATACATTTATAAAGTATGTATTATGAAATATTTTAACAGCTCTTGTATTCCTTAAAAATATTTCCTTTGCTAATATATATATTTTAACGCATACTTCTAAAATTAACCGCTGTACTTTTTTTAATGTTTATCCAACGTTAAGATAAATGAATACAAAAATATATATTTAGAACGTTTCATAAACACATTTGTCAGTTTAATTATGCTACAAAACGAAAAATTAATTTTAAAATACTATTATAAACAATTATCACAATTTTTAACTTAACTGTAGGGTGATATAGTATATAACTTTTCATTTATTTATTTCTTCCTTTTCTACAGCAGGGACACAAAAGAAAATCTTTTCTTGTAATATATTTTTTTAAAAAATCCATTTTTTAAGAACAAACGTGAAACAGTGATATGTTGAATTTAGTAAATAAAAGTAGATAGTATATAACAGTTTTTGTTCAAAACAGATTCCGCAAAGAATGGAAAGTGTGTTTTTTGAAGGCGTATTAATAATTTTTACTCCCAAATAGGAAATGGAATTGTTTTGTCTATGCTATATAATAAATTGCCTTGTATTTTACAAAAAAAATCGCCGTAAGAAATTCGTATTGCTCTAAAATTCTTCTCGCTTTCTATTTGTTATTCGGAAACATATCTATTTTAAGAATTATTATGAAAAATAGAGATTTCGGCAATAATTTTCTGAATATAATTTTTTATATGCTTTATAAAAATATATTAATTTGTAAAAACATATAATAATAATAATAACAATAAATTTATTTATTTATTGAACAAAATACATCTGACTTGTGTGCTCAACATTATAGCCTGCTTATAAGTCATCGTCAATATACAGGGATGAGAAAGCACAAGGCAATTTTAGAACACAGGAGAAATATAACCAGAGCTTAAAACAAAGAGTGTGTGTAATGTTTCAAGCGGGAATCGAACCCACAAACTCGTACGCTCGCAAGCAATTAATAGCATTGTATCTTAATTACTTGGCCACGGAGGCTCCTAGATTTTATATTTATTTGTCAGAGGTATTGAGATTAATTTAACGCTGATAACCACAATTAAAATTTTCAAGTTATTAAAAAAAATTACACTAGAATTTGTTTTTAAAATAATGGCCGGAATTAGATAGATTTCTCGCTGTTTAGCAATGAAAAGCTAATCCACCAAAGAAAAGCCTACAGCGAAAAGTTGGCAAAAATGAAGGCTTCTGACTGATCAATCTCGTTCCGTTAATCAGAGAAAATTCTATGTGGATCACGGTCTTTATAACCAGAAAATTTAACTTTCCTCTTTAATGCATATGAGACGAATTTTCGCCGTTCCTAACACATATATTCAAAATTCCAAACTTCGCATGCGTGTAGACTTTTTTCTCTCTACTAGAAAAATTGGCACAGATGTCATATACGCACCACATTTGCACGTGCTTTTTTCCTCCCCCAATTTGGTATTGCACATCTGCGCCAAGAAGAAGATCCGTTTACTAAGTTTTTAACAATTAATAATGTATTTCTTAAAAATACAAGTTTATAACAATTGTTAAGAAAATAAAATGGGAAAAGTTAAAGATTTCAGTAAATTGTGCTGATTAAATGATAAAACTGCACGCATTCAACATGACTATAAGTATTACTATTTGCGATTTAATGTGAAAATTATGTTTACTGTTTTGTTACTTATTAAGTTTATTATTTATAATTGTTTATTTATTGTTTCCTTTTTTATTAAATTCATGTTAAATTCATGTTTTTCACGTTATTTTAGTTTGGTATTACTAGATTATCCCGTCGACGGAAAATCTATCGCCAAACTATAAGTTTGTAAAGTACACTGTAAAGTACACTGTAAAAAATTGACCCTTTTGCTGCATCGTCACTCCACCTCTTTTATAGAAAACGATTACTTTACTGTGTTATGGAGCATTCTCATTGGTCACAAAAGAGATATTCTATAATAGCTGTGGAGTGACGCTGCAGCAAATGGGTCAAATTTTTAACAGTGTAGCACTATTGAAATAATCGCCACGGGTGATTTTCAGGAGACGCTATTCCTACAAAAGACGAGGAATTTGACGTCAAAAATTCTGCCCAATCAGTTTCGATTAGGGAAAATCCCGTTGGAAAAGCTTGAATATGTATCGATTTAATATGCTTGATTACACCGTGATAAACGAAGATTTGAAATAAACATCAAATACAAAAGTTACGTATTTTTGTCCGTAGAATCCGAATCTGCAATAAAAAATGGGGGTTATAATTTAAGATTTCAAATTTGGACCCCCTCTGACCCCCAGGGGATCGGTTTCGAAGGTCAAATTTGGTATCACAGAGTAGCTTATCTAAAAATATTTAACACGTATATTTACGTTTTTCAATCTCATATGTATTTCTCGAGTTATTCGGTCATTTCCAGACTTTTCGGACACCCTGTATATGAACCGTGTGCTTCACGTCAGGTTCCCGCTTATAAGACAACGTCATCATAGAAAGGCGAGATAGTACATTGTAATTTACAACACCAGAGAATTATGACTAAGGGCACATCACACAAAATGTGCAATCGAGGTTGCAGGAGTCGAACTCGCAATCCACCTACTCTCTCAGGCGATTAGCAGTGCGATGACTTAACCATTTAGCCGTGGTGGACCTAGAATTTAAATACACGCATGGAAGATCCTATCAGACTAGAGCATTTCTAGATATTAGAGTGGCGGCGTAGTAGGTATCATTTGATTTGATGCGATACTTCTGGAAAAAATCTAATCAGCAAGCATATTGTTTACCGACATTTATCGTCTCCTCCTATTATCGAACTTGTTAATGTGAGTATAGACAAGTTCTGGAATAAAAAATGCCTGCATTTTTCATAGTTTTCCACTGTAAAAAAAATTACCCTTTTGCTGCACCGTCACTCCACATCTTTTATAGAAAACGATTACTTCACCATATTATGGAGTATTCTCATTGGTCAAGATAGAGATATTCTATAAAAGCGGGGGAGTGACGATGCAGCAAAAGGGTCACATTTTTTACAGTGTGACAAAAACATTTGTCTAAGCACACTCTGCACTGTTAAAAATCTGCTGTATTTTGTTGCAACGCACTCCCCTGTTTGTATAGAAAACGGTTACTTGGCCGTGAAATGGAGCTTTCTCATTGGTTGGAATAGAGATATTATATACAAGTGGGTGAGTGCGTTGCCACAAAATGCAGCAGATTTTTAACAGTGAGAGCTTCAATTTGTCACAACTTTCATATAGAGGTACACTAAGTGAAATAAGTCAGCAAAAATTATCATGGCGATTATGGCACTTTCGATAAGATTCTTGGCAATTCTACACCGTTAAAAATTTGAAACTTTTGCTGCATCGTCACTCCACCACTTATATAGAATATCTGTATTTTGACCAATGAGAATGCTCCATAATACAGAAGGAATAGTTTCCTGTATTTGGTGGAGTTACGATGCAGCAAAATTTCAAATTTTTAACGGTGTATCTTGTCCAAATTAATATGGAAAAATTAAATTTTATATCATACATATTAAAATTCTTATTTTGGCTGGGGTTCTGATAGATTTTCCGCTGTTATCAAAATGAGATGGAACTTTACTGTAAAAAAATTGACCCTTTTGCTGCATCGTCACTCCATCGCTTTTATAGGAAACGATTACACTGTAAAAAAGGTGACCCTTTTGCTGCTTCGTCACACCACTGCTATTATAGAAAACGATTACTTCAGCCTATTATGGAGCGTTCTCATGAGTCAAAAGTGAAATATTCTATAAAAGCGAGAGAGTGACGATGCAGCATAAGGGTAATTTTTTTACAGTGTACGTCGCTGTATTATGGAGCATTCTCATTGCTCAAAACAGAGATATTCTATAAAAGAGTTGAAGTTACGATGCAGCAAAAGGGTCAATTTTTTTAAAGTATCCACTGTAAAAAAATTTACCCATTTGCTGCATCGTCCCTCCCTCGCTTTTATAGAATATCTTTCTTTTGACCCATGAGAATGCTCCACACTGTAAATAATTTGACCCATTTGCTGCATTGTCACTCCCACGCTTTTATATAATATCTCTCTTTTGACCCATGAGAATGCTCCATAATAGGGTGAAGTAATCGTTATCTATAAAAGCGGTGGAGTGACGGTGCAGCAAAAGGGTCAAATTTTTTACTGTGCATAATACATTCTAAAAATTTTACCCTTTTGCTGCAGCATCACTCCATCGCTTTTATAAAATACCTCTGTTTTGACCAATCAAAATGCTCCATAATACAGCGAAGTAATCATTTCCTATAAAAGCGATGGAGTGACTATGCAGCGAAAGTGTCAATTTTTTTACAGTGTAGGGTGAAGTACACTTTACACTTTTTGCTTCATCGCCACTTCCCCGGTTTTATAGAATATTTCTCTTTTGATCGCGGCACTGTTTTCACGTAACTTGGCGATAACCATACTTGGCGAAAAATACTTCGTTCGTAATTGAACGAGTAAACCTAAAACCTAACCTACTCATTCTTATTCTTCCTTCATTCTTATCCTCGTGGTCTTGTGTGTGTAAAAACTTTTAAAGAGTACAGCTTTCAGTAAGACACGTTCCATCCAATCCAATGCTGCAAGAGAAAAGTTACTTTGTACTCGGTTCGGAAGGAAATCAAACTCGACGAAAGCATCTATCGCTACGCCAAGTATGATTATCGCCAAGTTACATGAGTTACAAGTTACAGTACCAAAAGTAACAACCAATCAGAGGGCGAGTTTGGGCTTGGAACGACGAAGGTGCTTAAAAAAAATTACGCCTTTTGATCCATGAGAATGCTCTATAATAGGCTGAAGTAGCAAAAGGGCAGCAAAAGGGTCAAATTTTTTACACTGTAAAAATTTGCCCCCTTTTGCTGCATCGTCCGTTTTTCTATGCAGGTCCTGTCTGCCACTTATATTTCGAACACAGTTTCCAGCATTTCTAGTGCGAGTGTCTCACGTGATATATGAAAATAGAAGAACAGCAAGTGAACGTGACGGAAAATTGTATCTTAATATGCGCAAACCCTACCGAGCGTAGTTTTTTCCGGAGCAATGTCGCTTCACCTGCGCGTGGCAGCTGCGTCTGAATGTGCGCCACGTCTAACCCAGCCTTTCATCGAGAAAGCAGTATGTCGCCATTCCTTAATTTTACAAGTAATTCAATTTTCTGCCTCGGAAAGCGCTCAAGATTTCATAGGTAATTTGGGTTACTCCAAGTCTGGATAATTTCTGGCTCTGAATGCTATGGGGAATGCGGAAAAAGTCACGTGGTGTCTGTTTCTGAAACACTTCGTGTTCCCCATGGGTGACTCTTTGTAACCCACATTGCTGTCCTTGAATGCGATCAGAACGTCTCAGTAACTTGAAGCCAACGAACCAATCAACCAACCAATTAATAAAATTTTCAAATAAGAATTAACCAAGAATTCAGATTTATCGTTGCACTTATTTTTAGTCTTTTTAAAAGTTTATTTTATTCCAACAATTTTTATAGATATTTGATTAATTAACAATTCCTTAAAAGTACGTATAAAACTTACTGTTATGTAACACTGAAATAAAATAATGAATATAAGTTCATATATATTCAAAATTTTATCATCATTATATGTGTAGTTATGTTTATGTGTAGTTTATCATTAGCAAGCAATAAATTGTACTATGTCTTATCTGTAATTTAAATAATTTAAAGTCGTCAGTATATTTAGTTTATGTATCATTTGAAATCATATTAAGTTTTAAATCTTCATTTATACATTCATAAAGATGTTGTGTCCTTTGAAAACCCATTTCTTCTCTCTTTCTTTAATAGTAACTGTTACCTAGATACGTTAAAACAAACTACAAATATATCTCTGAGCATTCTATTTTGTTACGATATAATGGACATTGTTAATACATAATGTTTGTCCTTTAAAATCTTTCTTGGGTGTATTATATGTATTTCATTTTTATTACTTTCTTGTAAAAAAAGAAAAAAAATGTAAAAACTTTTAGACCATTTTTTTGTCAGCAATAAGTTTGACTATATTTAGAGCTATGATTTAAAGCTCTATAAAGGTAAAGAAAACTGTAAAACATATGTCAAAAAAAAAAAAAAATTAAAAAAAAAAAAAAATAAAAAGACTGGGTAGTGCGCGCGGCAATCTAGTCACGAATAGGCCTTCAAAAGATAGATAAAATACTATGCGTATTTTTAATTTCCATTATCAGAACATTTCTTCCGGGTTTAATGATTAAATAGAGCTTGAATAGAATTCTTCGATTATAACTCTATCTGTTCTAACGTGTTCCAAAGAAATTTTTCAAATGCATCCGCGTAATTTGTTTTTATATGCGATAGTTTTTTGCAGTATACGCTGAGAAAGTGAAAGGATAATAAATTTAACTATGTCATTAGAAACATTATCACTTTATAAAAATACACTAAATTTATGCGTATTCTTCACTACTCCCTAAGATTTTCAGAACATCTACAGCATTTTTGGAAATTTGTATTTTTAGTACGAGCTTTTTGCTCTGTAGAAATGAAATCTCAATCTGCTTTTACTTTTTATGAGTGAAAATATTACATACATTTGTTTTCTGTACAGCAAAGTTTAATAGCCACCAAATGACTGTCTCAAACTTAAAATATAAAATTTTCAGGGTGTAAAAAGTTTTTTTTACTTTATTAAATATGTATATCGTTTTAATAAAAGATCTATAAAAAAAATTCCTTGGATAGTTTAATATGGATTTACTTAATTTTTCAAATCATTCAAAATATTTAACGGTACAATTTTAAAACATTTATTTTCACATCAATTTTAATGACATAAAACAAGTGTAAGTCATCAAAATCTGTATTCTTCATTTTATATAGTGTGCCTCATTGTAAAGAGAAAAAAAAGATACAGTCGGCACTCATTAATTGGAGCTCGTCGGGACCACAAGTAGTGTTCGAATTATGTAGAGTTCGAATTATGGAAAGTATGAGAAAAAAACATGTTTCTGGGAGGGGGTGTACTGTTACAAAGAAATTAATGTTATGGTATTTTTAAAAATATATTTCGGCTGTTATCATTAGACTATCACTAAATATTAAGCTAAAAGATATAAATACATAAACTAATTAAGGGATTGGGAACAAGCACAAACAGCGTAGAGGTTGTAATTGATGGACAGACGGGGTATTAAAAAAGCGTACATTAAATGCATGTTACTTTATGTAAACTTGATCAGAAAAATTCTGACAAAAATGAAAGTTATTCCAGAAATCTGAAGTCCGGGAGAAAGTAAGGGAAAATGAAAACACGGAATTTCGTTAGTTCGAATTAAGTGATGTCAAGAGAAAATGAATTCGAATAAACGAAATTTTAATGTTATTCTGCCATTGAAAATTGGACTTCGTGTTTAGTTCGCTTAAAATTTGAAGTATGTATTATTCATTCAAGCTAATATCAATGTGTTGCGATTGAGTTGAAAAACAGTTGCCATGTATGTATTTTTTTTCTTTTTTAACTATTTGGAAAATGGTTGTTATCGGTTAATAATGAACTTTGAGGTGTCCGCACTTTATTTTTTTTATTAGTCCAAGAACATTAATGTTTATTCCAAGGCGTATGTAATATAACACTTATTACGTAAATTACGTTTTGATTTTTATTAAAGTGTTTTTACTAATTTTTATTAAGCCAATGGGAAAACATTCGAATATTTCGCTTTTGGCAATGGATGATCATATTTTTAGTTTTTACGAAGGTCTTTATATTTAGAGTTTTTATTTGAATAGGATATAAAAATGTCGTTGTTAATAAACAAGAAAATAAATTTACAAAATGGGTAGACGCAAATTATCAGATGCGGAAAAAACCGAATCTTAAACGTCGTATGAAATATTCTTTTAAAGCAGCATAGAAAAATCTAATTATCGATCCCACCACATATTATAAAATGTGACTATCCGAAAAACGAAACAATCTAATGATGAACCGGTTGATTGTAAACGACAATTTTTTAAACATATAATTTATTTAAAAGTTTTAAATTTCTTTTCTAAACAAATGTTGTAATTTGTTAAATTACTTTTCAACTTAAAATAGTGCTCATAAAATGCTTAAGGCTGTTGATCAGTAAATTACAAATTAACCTAGCTAATGATAAATCTGAGCTTGAAATTCGTTCGAATATTTGTAATATATCCTGGAGAATTTTTTTTTCATTATTTACCGAAAGGATATTTTTTTCAGTTTTCAAATTAATTCTAAAACTTACACTTAATGTTCTTTGAAATGTTAATATCTTACTCGAGATTAATCAACTTTTGACACATATATTAAGTATAGTACATACAATGGCGATAAAAAAAACTGCACCACCAGTGAAAACACATAAAAATGTGCACATAGTATGTTTGTTTCATGTATAGATGTGTTATTATATTAAAATAAACTTCTATTAGTAATTTGCCATAAAAATTAGTTTTGTAAAATGTATAATTTTACTAAATATCTTTTAAATGGGAAAAATGCACTATTTTGTCAAAACATGAAATAAAGTATTTAGCCAAAAATGCAATAGATAATAATAGTAAATTTCGCATAACTAACTCAAGATGCATTAATGTTGATGTAGTCATGCGTAAAAGGAAAACTTTAATGTATTTTACATTTCAAATGAGTGGCTTTCAGAGCCTTGTAGAAAGGTCCAGTGCCCCAAAAATTGAAAACAATTTCTTGATGTAACGGATGTATGGATTTCATGATACAAATGATACACATTTTCATTTAATTTCATACTGGTAGCTTGGTTTCTTTTCAGAAACTTTAAAACACATTTCTAGCAAAAAAGTATGAATTGGATTAAGATTAGGATAATTCTGGAAAATATTTTACTAATTTATATTATGCTGTATACTTAAAAACGTGCAAACAACGGATGCAAGAAAATCCCTTTTTAATAAATTCAATTATCCAGGCTCGCTGTATGATGTAGCATTAAGTCTTGTTAAATGTTACATTTTCCTGCACTTTGAAATCCATTTTAAATTGTACATTTGTTTTTAATCTGGTTTTAAACACTGATTTTAATATATCGGTGAAAATGTATATTAAGTTCGTATAGTATAAGTAAAATTATTAACACCAATTTTCAGGCATCATAAAGCAGTATTTAAAATTGGTTATTTCAAATTTTAAAGTTTAGTAAAGTGTATTTTTAACCTTTTAAGCGGCCTAGGTGGGATTTTCTATCACATAGTTTTTAGATTAAAAGGTTTATTCAACTTAAAATTACTATTAATGTTAATTTTTTTAATTGCATATGATAAATAAATGTCTAAGATTATAAAATAAAATTAATATTTTCCGTTGCTGTTATTTTATGAATTTTTAAACTTAGATGTAAAATTCTGCAGGACACTTAAAGGGTTAAACAAGCCTAAGTACTCTGTTGTACAAAAAAGTTGGTAAGCAGAATAATATATTCATAAATGATTTTATTGTGTATTTTGTAAGTTTTAATCTTTATAACATAAATTAGTAAAATAATCTTTTACCTACTTTCCCACTTTAGATGCATCCCTATCTGAAAAAAAAGTGGCCGAGAGGTACGGACCTCTCAACTGGTAAACGGCAGGTGCTGGGTTCGAACCCAATCGCGGCTGTCGGCCTAACCGTTCGGAGTTTTCGTGGTTTTCTTCGAACCTTGCGTAAATACGGGTTAGGTTCCCTTAGAAAGACCCCCACGAAGGGCACTCCCCCCCTGGTCCTATATCCCTAGCGTAGATAATCGGACGACAAAAATAAACCAAACCAAACCAAACCCTATCTGGTGAAAAAAAAAAAAAAAAAAAAAAAAAAAAAAACTAGTATTAAAGCTATGGTCCGACCTGAGAATTGTCCTGATCTTAATCCAATTAAACGTTTCTGGCTTGTAATAAGTGCAAATATTGCGAAAATGAGCTACAAAGATTAGACTAAAGAAAGCATTATATTTTGTACTTTGAAATGTCACACCAATACATCCAGAAGTTGATTTTTCCCATATTAAATGTAACCGAACTTAGTGCAACATCATTTTTACTTACAGCACAAATATAAAATGTGATAATTGCACGCTTTTCCGTCTAATTACAGGTGATGCAAGTTTTTGAGTCTGCCACTGTATCTAAGAAATGTTTTGATCAGTAAATAAAAAAGAACGTCCTTTTAAAAGAGTACAAAGATAAAAATTTTAATTTTAGGCGGAGGTATTATGGATATGCCAATATTTTCTCTGCCGCACAGTCAAAAATAGCGAATTTTAACAGAAATTTATATTTTTCAAAGGATTTTTTTTTTTACCTTTAAAACAGTATTTTGTTTTTGTAAAATATTTTTTACATTTTTATATAAGAAATTACAAAAAAAATATTTAATAAAAAATTTAGGTTTTTTTCTGTCATTTAAGATTTTTTTCTAGCGCCAAAATTGAGTTTTCTTTTAAGATGAGATTTTTTTCAAGTGTACATTTAGGATTTATTTTTGATTGGCGTCAAAATAGAAATCTTGATCGACCCATTCTGCCGTAAAAGTAAGGACTAGTTATAAAAAAATAAGGAGCAAGCCCGAACGCTGGATTTTTCTAAAGTTCTGGGTTACGCCCGATTAATAGCGTGCCTCTAGTTTAAATTCTTCCTGTTCTAGTGTCCCTGACCTCTTCTAAATTTACAATAAAATAAGTAAATTCAAAATACTCATACATCCACGTGGGAGAATATTATTCTACTGTTGATATATATGTTTTGATAAGTTATAAAATGGTTTTATAAAAATATAAAACATAATTTTGTTTTTCTTTTATACGTTTACCCAAAAAAGCATAAAGTTCCAAATACCAGGGGATCTAAATGTTAATAAATAAAATAAAAAAAAATCCTTAAATATATACAGCAGATCGTTTTTCTATTGAAATATAAAAGGCAATGTATTTTATTTTTGGCAACCTTATTACCATACAATTTTTTTCAGCACAAATTGTGTCTAAATAGTCAGAAATTTAAAATTCTTCGCTAACCAACAAGTATGATTTGCAAATGAGAAATTCCATGACATTTTGTGTGATTAAATGAAATCATGATACGGATTATTACTTTTGTTCTTACATTTTTTTTAACGTTCGGCTCACTTGGTAAAAGTAATTAGTGTACAATAACCAATAGAAACAGCTTAGTATAAGCTTCCACTTAAACCGTTTTACACAAAATGCTGTCTTTTTTTAGATTATTGGAATGTAAAATATAGATTGAGTGTATGTCTATATTAACCTCTTCAGCTCCGAAGTAAAAATAATACAATTACTTATTCGTAGGTTTTTGCCAAACAAAATGACATTGTAAATAACAAAAAATATATTTTTAAATTGTTCCTTTTAAGCGCTTAGCAATTTAGATTTAAAATTACGTATCTAACACTTTCACTACAAAACCTTTTAAAATATCAATTTAATAACTATTAACATAAATTAACGTAATAACAAATATGAAAGCATTATACAATTAAATAACCTACAAATCTTTAAAATTTTATTTAAAATGATTTAAGTTATATGCATATGAAAACTTACCACTCTATTGGTCTTATGGACTTTTTTAGGTATTTTTAAATTCGGAGAAAAGAAATTTTTTTATGAGGGATTCAGCTTAGATGCAGTCATTTATCAATTAGCTTTCAACACAAAAAAAAATTCAGCTATTAAGAAGTAATGTAAAAATATGACATTTTTGTTTTTATAAGTAAAAGAACAAAAGTTCCCGAATGAGGACGCAGGGGCCAAAGGGTTAAAGCAATATCATATGAAGTGCGATTCTCAAAAGTCTAATGATACTCTACAGATATAAAATGCAAGAGGTTAATATAATCTCTAATGTCATTATACGATAACTAAATTTAGTTCTACTCAATGGAATGCAATGAAACCCGTTCCAAAAATATTTCTTTTAAACAAAAACAGGTACTCTTATGACAAAATACTATGTTAAATTTCCACATTTTAAATATTTCCCTTTAAATACCAGTATTGACTTTTAAGGCAACATTAAGAAGAAAATCGGATTGCTTGATTGATACTGCTACGTCTCTGCTATATAATATATATATATATATATATATATATAATTAAAAATAACGCTAATATTACGTTTTCAAAAAAGGGTAAAGAATCAAGCAATCTGAATAGAAAAAAAATTACCTATTGAAATATTGTTTAAACATTGTAGACTCATCTTTTTTAGAACGTTTTTATAGTTGCGCTCAGTCTGTATCCTCAGTCTGAGCATGTTTAAAATGTAAAATATTTTTTACTTAATGCTTGAATTTGCATTTCAACGAAGTTATAAATTTGCAATTTACTTAAATGATACGTTTTATTCATAAGATTTGTATTAATAGGAAAAACTAAAAATGCATTAACATTACGGATCGTTGCATAGGCTTTATCAGAATTTCAACATTGGCTATAAAAATGTACCTGAAGTAAAAAACAAAGATGTCTTGTTACATCGATATGATGATGGAAATATTTGAATAATAGTTACCCATTGAACTTATTAAGGGAATTCGACTTAGAAGGTAATTTACATTGGCTGTAAAAAGACAGACGCACAACTACTGACGGTTTAATTTCTGCGATATTATGTTTGTGAAATTGGGTATAACTACTAATTTATTAGTAATTCCAAGTTAAGTATTTCATGTAATACTGCTATTAATGGCCTACAGAAAGAAATGATTTTAATTACGATTAGAAGAAATGAAGTTTGCAACGATAGTATTTCATTCCATATCTTTAAATCTTGGTTGTACTTGTTAAAATTACCTTATAAAACTAGTTTTCTTCGTCTTTAACTTTTCAACGTGATATCTCACCTCGTGATTCTAAACATTTAAATGTTTATTCAAACTTTTGTTAATGTATATTGGCAATGCATTTTTTTCTTGTGATTTGATTAAAGCAATAACTGACTGGTAATATAATGAACTTATAAATTTCAAGAATTTTTTAGCCTGTTCGGAAGTATAATATCGTTTTCCTGATGAAGATTCGAACGTTGATTTTCTTAACGTTAATTTATTTTTTGTATAGTTTTTAAACTTTGCAGCAAATTTGTACATTGTTTAATATTTTTCATTTTAAAGTTTATTTTTACTAATTTGTTTCTTTTTTTATGATTACAGTGTTAGAATTTGAATTGCTTGGAGGGGGCTTCAATGAAGAAAGAGAAAGAAATCTCAATTATCGAAGTAGACTAAGAGTTCATATTGTATTTATAGCTATGACAATTTTATTAGGAGTGATAATATATTATAAATGGGAATCTCTGATTTCTCTCGCAGATTATCCTGAAACGAAGCTTCCTCAAGAAAATACTACCAGTTTTTCAACTTATATAGGGTACCTGATTTTCGCTGGAGTAATGACAGAAGTTGCATGCATGTTTCAGAATTACATTCACAATAGATGGATCTTTACACTGGCATTGTCGCTATTAATATATTGTGCTGGCTTCTTGTTTGGTCAATGACGTTTGGTGGTTTTATTGTTTATCAGGATCTGGTATCGAAATAGCTATTTTATAAGGAAGGCTTATTTTACCCTTGATACCTATTGCTCAGATGAATTGGTAGTTTCATCCTACATGTACAATCATACATGGCTTAAATTTCATCTCATACAATCATTGTTTTATTGTTAACCAACGAAAAGTATTTTATTCTTGAATAAATTTTTTTAACTTCCCTTATTGTCTTTTAAATTTGTTTCTGTGTATCGCACATTTAATAGTCCATTAAAAAATTGATACGTTTTTTTACTGGATTTAAAAATGCAAAAAAAGGTAGACAGGAAAAGGAAGGGAATGAATTGATCTTCAATTTAATGATATATAGTAATCGGATTTTGTAAAACAATTTTTCCGATTTAACGAATTTATAGATACTGTTAAGGAATTTAGAAACAGGATTAAAATGAATAATACTTCTCATGTGATGTTTATATAGAACGTCACGAGATAAATTTACTTTTACTTTCGCTAACAAAAAAATTTTCTATTCATTTAAATTTCATAAACTGTAAAAACTCTACGTAGTATTATCTAATATTTATTCAACATTCCCTCAAAAGTGCTCGATTTCTTATTCTCTCTTTTAACCTCTTCAGTTCCTGGGTCCCTATTCGCGAACCCCTTTTCTTACACTAAAAAAAGAAAAAATAAATAAAAATAAAATGTTATTTTTATTCATTTTTTTTTTTACATTTTTGCTTCAGTTATGAATATCTGAATGTTTTTGCATTGAAAGCAAACTAATAAGTATCTGCATCTAAGCTGAATCCCTCATAAAAAAGTGATATTTTCGTCTGAGTTTAATCCGGGAGTACACGCGCCGGATCTTTTTGACCCGGCGTGCGTATGATTTTTGCAATTGTAACCACTTTTCTTTTAAAAGTAATCTTCAACCTATCGCAAAATTTGTAAGGATTGTCTTCGCCTAAATAAAATGACGGTTATATTTTAATTTTATTGGTGACAAAGTTAAAACCATTTCTCCCTGGGCGAGCGCGTGCTCTCCCGGGTTAAATAACTAAAAATGTCCAAAAGACAGTGTGACCAAGAAAATGATAAATTTTTCATAAGTATTTAACCTCCTTTTTCAATATGTTTTAGAAGATTTGTATATTATT
The DNA here is from genome assembly GCA_964019185.1 of Maratus speculifer. Classification (NCBI taxonomy): domain Eukaryota; kingdom Metazoa; phylum Arthropoda; class Arachnida; order Araneae; family Salticidae; genus Maratus; species Maratus speculifer. The sequence goes on along the minus strand of OZ025300.1, from coordinate 167,954,898 downwards.
TACTTGCGTAAAACTCTTAAATTTATAATTGAGTTGATTTAGGTTAATAGTTAAATTGTTTTTTTTTAACGAGGTTTGTAGTTTTAGATAACATATTTTTTATCCTAAATGACTAAATGCGCAAAGGATAAATTTCAGAAAAAGTATTTTTCTGTAAATTACAATGTTATTGTGTTTGAAAAAGCCAATGAATAATTATTATTTTAGCTTCGAAACTGAAGAAGCTACGGGGGGAAATGTTAGAGATGCCACGCCCAGTCACATTAATAATACTCTAAAATTTTGTACCCACTTACTATGCGTAAAACATTTTATCCAAGCGTTTATATTTTTATTCATGTGTTTTGGAAAATTGTAAAAGAAATTCACACGAATTACACGTGTAAGTTTTTAGCTCTCAGAAAAATACTTTTTAGCCAAAAACTTCACTGTTTCCTTAGGTACTTGAGCGACTTTTGCAGTATAGTATAAATATAAGATCATATAGGGCACACAGTTAAAAAAAATGGTTTAAGAAACATAAAAACTGAACAGGTGGGTGTGATCGCAGATCGCGCAGAGTGTATCATTTAATATTTCTTTCTATACAACTAAAACTTTTTTAATTAATAAATCAAGTTGTTAATATATAATTATTAAATTCTCATAGTAGATAGAACCAATAAATATAATTTTAAAATAATTATTAAATGAAGTTATTTTAATCAAATAATAAATATTAAAATATTTTTAAAAAATGCAAAATTCCAATTTTATTTCTTAAATCCGAAAAAAAGTGGATATATAAACACAATTTTTAATTAAAAAAAAAAAAAACTTTTTTTGCTGAAACACTAAAAAATCACAATAGTTTTCAACATAGAAAGAAAATTGCAATTCTAAAAAAAATGTTATGAATATCAGCCATAATAAAAATGAAATTAATATATAAATAAAATCAAATTTAAATAGTTTTATTTGGCAAAATACTTTTAAAACAGATTGAATAATAGTGCAACTCTTCTAATGTAATTTCAAAATATCAGGAACAATTATTCAGAAGATGAAATTTTCATGAATTCAAAATTTTGAATGCAAAATACTAAAACATTTTCCCTAAATTTACGAAAAGGGACAAATTAAAAATATTTCTTTTATCGTTGATTGACTTCTGCTTAACAGAATTTAACCAAACTTGTTCCAAATATGCCAGAAAATATTTGCTAAATATAATGAAGGTTAATTTCATATTTCAATTTTATTTTTCAAAAGGCACCGATAAATTATTGTAATAACTCATTATATTTAATATTTTTAAAATTAAAATAAAAAAGGAAGAACTTTGGTATATAATTGCATATTATAACTAATAAGAAATGTGTCTAGGAGTTGTCCTAAGTAATATAACTTTTCTTTACCATTTTTTTACTCCTTCCTCTCCTTTGTCAAAAAGTCACGCACTTGACCCCCCATCCTCCTCCCGCCTTGTTGCATGTCACGATACATTACATATACTTGCAGTTCAGAAAAAAGCACTCTGTTATAGTTTGTATAAAACAAGATCAAGTCTGAAAAAAAGAAACCCAGTAAACATTTATTTTATATAAATTCTACAACTATTTGCACTATAGTAAAGTTACTATTACAAAACATATAAAAATACTTTATTTTTGTATGACGTACTCTACATAATTTACTCAAGGTGGGCATCTACATCTAAAAACGCGATCAAACATTCATTTTCAAATGACAACATCCAGTTTGGGCAATAGTTTATAAATTGTCGGTTTAAACTAAGCATAGATGATAAATTTCAAGTCAATAGGATAATAATTTTTTGAATTCTAAACATTCAGACCTTTGACCTTATATTTTTAATTACGTTCCCATGTCATTATAATTATTTCTTGAAATTATAATGTGTTTTTGTGAGATTTAAATACTAAAAATCGTAATAAATGATCTGAATTTGCGATTTAAATTTAATATATAACATGAATTATGAAGTTAATATTCGAAAGATACATAAATTTCAACATACATTTTTATTTTTTGTGATAATTTATATTTATTCGTTCTGCTTTAAGCAAATTCCTTTTTTAATTAAAGTATCTTCCGAAATTATATAAAAAACATCTAAATGATGGTCTAAGGTACCGTCTATGACGTGCAGAAAAGAATACATTTTAAAAATATAGATTTTCTTTTTTTTATTGAAACATTTGTGCTTGCAATAAACGAAGCATATTAAGCAAATGAAATAATCATACTGCCACAAAATATTTTAATAGAAGTGTCTTTCTGAGACATTTCAATAACTGATATTGAACATTAATTTGAAAACAGCCCCTTAAAATATGCAAATTTTAAAATAATTTGGAAACTAATTCTTGAAAACTAATCATTCATTTTAGCAAAATTTAGACTTAAGCTAATAGAAGAAGGTGGAATTTATGTATAGTGTCAAACACGAATATTTATATTAAATAAAAACAGTTTTGGGGGTTTTTTATGTATGACTCTCTAAGCAATGTTTATATATATTACCGTCCAAACCCAATTTAAGGCGAAGCTAGTTTTTCCTAGGCCAAACTGGTTCATCCAAATGCCCATAGGATGAACTAGAATTTCCTTGGCAAAATTAATTTGACCGAGTACTCATACGATCTAGTTTATTCAAAGCTAATTAAATTTGGTTTGATTTTATTGATCCCAAAGGCCGCCATCGGTGACAAAATTTTAGTGTCTCAAGTCTATCAAGTTTATCGTAAGTCAATAAGTTGTGGTTTATTTTACCGATTCTAACTGTCGCTCGAGCAACAACCTTGTATAAAGTAGACCATGTCTAAATCTATCACCCCTGTATAATATTTTGATAGTGAGAGCGATATTGTTCCCTATCCCATAGGTACTTACAGAATGTTCCATATGATAGTGTGTTGGGGGACGAAAGAATGGGATTAGAGGTTATCATAAAATTTAGCAGAGACAGAATTTAGAGGATTAAATGTTCACAGTATAACCTCGAGAATCCGGCATCGTCTAGACCGGGCTTCACCAGTTTTTCTTCAGTGCTTCCTTCTTTATGCATAATTACCTTCTATATTATTTCCATAACGCTAAACTGTACCGAATATTTTTTAAGAAGTAAATCTGTAACATATAGTGCCACTAAATAATAAACAAGAGAAAAGTAATACATCTAGCATAGATTACGAAGTACTTTTCAACATATTCAGAATAATGTAACAAAATTGCACCGTTTAAAAAATAAAATTTTACGTCTCATTTTAACATATGGAAATGTGTAACTCATTTAAAATCCGAATTTCATCTGATCACATATACAACGGAAAATTATGCGATTTTTTTAGCAGTCTGCATATAATATAGAGATTTATATTTATTAACAACATGCATTCCAAAATTTTAATTAATTTGAGCAATATATATATAGTTCTGTTGAAATTCCTATTCAGCAATTTCCTTTATTAATAAGAATGGTATAGGAATAACTCTTGTGCAGTCCTATATGTGAAGTATAGAATTTATATACACAGAGTAATATTTAAAAAATAATTATATTTAAAATCTTATTCTGCAGCAATTATTATGCAAAGGCGATACAATTGATGCTACATCAGATTTCTTTTGTGTGTCCCTGTAAATTAATAAAACTGCTTTGAATGCTCTATTTTAACGTTATCTTAGTGAAATTCAGTGATTTATGTCCGTTTCAAGGCATTCAAAATAGCGTAAAATCATTAAACTACTCTCCAATTCAATTTTCCACATATACCATAATGTAATCGAATTCTTTTAAGTGTCCTTGTAAATGAAGCATTAACAATAAACACTTCATGTGCAATACCAAACATGATTTGGTGATCCTAAATAAGCTTTATCAATTGCATGAAAATCCGAGTATATTTACGAGAGTTGGAGCATGGAAAGACAAATCGAATGCATAAGCATTTTTCAACTTTGTTAGAAAGTGCTAAAAAAGATTAGGTAGTGCTGCTATACAAGGCCACCTTATCATAATATCAATGCCTCGCATTCAGGAGAAAATTTATTGTTCAAATTGTCCCTATAATTGCCAACTTATTATATGACTTTGTCTCATAAGTAACGCCACCTGGTGCATACTACTGTTAATAATCCATGCACAAATTCATAGGAAAAAATGGAAAATATTTCAGTTTCTCATATTAGATGGCGCTACCAACGGGAAAATCATGTGGTTTCTGACCACGTGTACAGTAGACAAAGGAAACTTGGCGAATGACAAGCCTATTATTATGATAAGGTAGCCTTGCTGTTATAGAGCATTATTTATCGATTACAATATTTTTTTTCTTTTGCTATTAGTTAAATTCTATGGCATCGTTTTGTAGGGAAAAGACCAATTTGTTATTGACTAAGCAATCTTTTCTATTTACGCATGTTAATACATCATGTTTTTGTAGTGGGAATGTATCAATCTATTCAGAATACTTATTTATCCATCAAACTAACATTATTGTAGAAAAATTGCATGAATTTGGCATATATTCAAAAAAGGAGCGAAATCTGAAAAATTAACCTCATGCCCTACTTTTACGGAGGCGAAAATAAATGTATGCTTAATTAATTACCTTCAATATTTCCATAACGCTTAACTGCATTGCATATTTTTCAAGAAGTATATCTATAATATTTAGTGTATTTAAATAACAATAAAAAAGATTAAAAAATACCTGCATAAAAAAATCTATTAATCAATACTTTTTTTAATTACCCAATAATAGGGAAGGGGGCTCATATTTTCCCCTCCCCCTCGTCTCTCTCTCTGATTGACAGAGAAAAAAAAACTAGTACATATTCACACTGTAGGTACTATGTTTCTTAATAAACTCTTGTAATAACTTCTTTTTATGGTAATAAAAGAATAGTCTGGGGGTAAAGTACTAGTGCAATACTAGTGCAATATTAAACATCATGTTAGCTTCATATATGCAAATAGAACATTTACTTTAGTTGCAATTTAGTATTTCTGCAAAACTGTGAAAAGGCCCCGAAACTAAATTAGATTTTTGAACAGAATTTCATTTGGATTTTCGGAACATAAATTTATTTAGTGACCATAAAATCTT